>PKMM01050834.1:3116361-3162362 GCA_002933915.1 Eutrema heterophyllum
TCGCCTTAGGTTGTTCCCATAGCTAATTCTAGGTTGACGAATCTAGAACTTAGATCTTAGGATAATTGGTTAGGCACGAGAGTGCGATTAATTACCTGACATAACCTAGGTGAGCAAAATAACTATTCGCAAAGAGATTTGGTTTAGTTGTTTTGTGAACAAATCAAACCTGAACTAAAAGCTGGTTTAGACTTTAGGATTCGCAAAGAGATTTAGAATTCTAGGATTTAGACTTAGATAGTTTTCGCAACGAGAGTTGGTTAGCTATACCTTAGTGATTTGAGTTCAAGAACCGCGCTAAATCTGAATCATGTTAGTTATTTTATCTACATTCATTGAATTCCTGAGAAATACCCTGAGCCTAGCTTATTCCCAATTGATTTACAACACTTTTAATTTACGCATTGCTTTCGTTTACATCTTTTGGTTTAGCTTGATTCTAATCTACATAATCTATTGTGCGATATCTGGAGTCCTTGTGTTCGACCCCTAACTATACTGCAACACTGCTTTAGTACTTTTTAGGGTATTAATTTGAGCATATCACTCTAGGATTTATAAAGAACGGACGAAGGCCTTCCACGATAAAAAGATCCTCAAGAGAGAATTCAAAACTAGGGACCAAGTCCTGCTGTTCAACTCAAGGTTGAGGTTGTTTCCCGGGAAATTGAAATCGAGATGGTCGGGACCGTTTTCGATCAAAGAAGTCCACCCCTACGGAACGATAGTGCTTTGGAACAAGTCCGGGGGAGATTTCACAGTGAACGGTCAGCGTTGCAAGCCGTACTTGGCAAATGTCACGATCGAGGAACAAGCCACTCTTCCTCTTTCCGACCCCCAAAACGCATGAGGCGCCAACAAAGTCAAGCTTAACGACTTAAAACAAGCGCACTTGGGAGGCAATCCCATGTTATCCTTTGTCAATATGTTTATATGTGTGATTTAAGTTTGATTTTATCTTTGTTTTTGTGTGTTTTCAGTGTTACAAGACGTCGGGATTCGCAGGAGAACGTCCGAGATCAAAGCAGAAAGATCACAGAACCGGACAAGCTGGAGCTGTTACATAGATCGGTTATAACCGATCTGAATCTAAGGTGATCGGTTTTGCCGATCAGTCACAATTATGCGACCTGTTATGACGAAAAAACCACCTCCAGCAATCGGTTTCTTCGATCGGTTATAACCGATCAAGATCTTCATTGAACGGTTTCCCGGATCGGTTATAACCGATCGCGAGCCCAGGTAAGTGTTTTTCTCCTTCTTCTCTCACGACCTTCTCCCTCTCCCTCACTTTTCATTTTCGCGATACAAAAAAAAAAAAAAAAAAATTCAGTGAGAACTCTCTCAAATCTTCACCGATTTCACCCATTCTTTTCGAGCACAACCCCACTCCCTATCAATTTCGACCAACCCACTTCATCAACAACAAGGTATGCTCTCCATTTACACCATTTTTCATGAAAAGCAAGGTTTGTTCCAATTTTGAGAAATCATGATATTGCTTGATTTAGGGTCGAAAATTGCTTGATTATGGTTGGGTTAGGGTCGATTAGGCTAGGAGTAGAGGAATCATGAACCAATTTTGAGTCTTTATGGTGGGACTCAAAGTGTGAACCCTAGGTGTTCTTGATGTGAATAGTGTCGATTTCCGGGAACGGGATTTGTAAAATTTAATTTTTGCAGGGATTTTGATTTAGGGATTTATTTAGACTTCATTGATAATTACAAAAACCTAGAATCACCTTGAACTCACAATTTGGGAAAATTTGTATTATTTGTGAAATTGTGAAAATTTGTGATTTCTAGAAATTTTTGTGAGTCCCAATCTCGATTCTTGGTATGATAGATTGTTTGCTTGATTGTAATTTGCCGTGTTCTTAATCTCCGAATGTATTTTGTAGGAAATGGCAACTAAAGCAAGAAAATCAACGAGCAAAGAACGAAGGAAACAAATGCTAGCAACCCAAGGGAACGACAAGCTGTCGTATGGACGGAAACGGGGAAGAAAGCGCTCAAGGGATTTGAGATGAACTTGACGCAGTTTCCGGATCAAGAGTTGTTGGAGACTATGGGTCTATTGGAGGACGTAGGCACGTTCTTAGACTCGATCGGCATGGGCGTCTTGACGAGAATGGATACGCCGACATTTGAGGTTCCGGTCCGGCACTTATTGGCAACCGTAACAGTTGAATACAAGGACCCTAAGGAGAAAAAGGCGCAAGACGAGACACTTAGGTTCAAGGTGGATGACAACGAATATGCGTTATCCATCTTTGATGTGTGTGATGCATATGGATTCGCCAAGAAGACGCAAATCCAATTCCCGGTACTGCATGCTGGGAATACGGTGTGGAATACCGTTGCGGAGGGGCATTACTCAAGTCACAGCGCAAAGATGACATGTGTGCGGAACCCGGTGATCCGATACGTTTGCAAGCTGTTTGCAAACACCTTCTATGCGAGACAAGGGACCGGAGCGGTTCTACTAGAGGAGTTGTCCTTGATCCACCAAGGGATCAAGGGGATGTTAAGGCATAGCGACGGAGAAGCCGTTGATGACGAGTTGGGTGACAATGTGAACTACGGGAGTCTCCTAGCGGCATGACTCGTAAGTTTCAGGAGCTGGTCTAAGAGAGCGACGAACCCACATCTATTGCTAGGAGGGTTCCTTACACCGCTCCTAGCAAAGGTGGGAGTCGACCTACGTCACTATGCACCGAACCGAGACCGCAACTACCTCATCAAGAACTGGTTTTTAAAGGGAGGAAGTGACAACGTGTACAAGTTGTACGATGCAAGCAAGAAGACGCGAACCTTCAAGCTTCCCAACACCGCGCGGACTACCCTATTGGGGTTGGAGAACGTTGCATTCAGGTTGAGAGAGGACGAGTATCTCGATGCCATTGTCCAAGACGAGGACGAGCAGCAACAACCCGCCGAAGAAGAAGACAATCCGGTTGATGATGAGACGGGCGACGATCTATACGGGGACATCAACGACATACTTCCCGAGATCGACTTCACCCCAAAGACCAAGAGGGAGAAGACTGTCCACAAAGCCTACAAGATGCAAATGCGGATCAACAAGGTGCAGCGGAAGATCAACTAGGCGCACAAGTAGCTATTCGCCAAGCTCTTCCGCAAGGTCAAGAAGCTCCAACCGCCCAACTACGTTTCCTCGGACGATGAAGACGACGAGGAGACGGACGATGACCCTTCTCATCACGCCGAGGACCATGAGGCAGGCCCGAGCACATCCACCTACACCTGAAGAGAAAGCAAGACAGAACAAAAACTTAGTGAGTTATCCAACTTTTGAACGTTTTTTCTTCTTTTTCTCTTTTGCGTTTTTATTTTTATATGTACTTTTGTTATCTCTCGAGCTTGTGATACACCGAGACGGTGTAAATCAAGTCTGGGGGAGAATACTAATCTGGGTTTTATTTGTTTTTGAGTTTTATTTTCATTTTTCACATTTGCATAAACACAAACAAAAAAAAAAACAAAAATCATTTTTATAATTTAGGATTTGATTTTTCATTTTTCATTTTTAATAGGATTGAGTCTAGAAGCTTGTAGGATTGCACTCATTTGCATAGGGGACAATGATTAAACATATGAACTTTGAAAACATTGCCCTTGATAAACATATTATGATGCATAAACCGCTTTGAAAAATTGGAAAATCCATGCTTTGATCTCTTGGCTTGCTTGTCTTTGGTTAGGATGAAGCTTGCTGTGATTTGATTCCAACTCTATTTACTTGAACCTAACTTGAACATTAATTGTCTCGCCTAAGGGATCGAAATGCATTCTTATGGTCTTACTATATACTCGAATTTTCTTATCCGCTTTGCCGCTCTTGTGCTAATTCGAGTAGCTATCCTCGTTTTTAGGATAGTTCCCCACCTCATCACCTAAGCCAATTGTTTCAAACCCTTGTTATTTGTGAGTGAGGCCTTTTTCTTGAAAATGCATACAATTGAAAAATCTTGTAAGAGAAAGGAACGACAAGGCTTATCTTCCTTAGATAAATGACTCGGGAACTGGGAAATAGAATGGTTAGGATAAGCTGGATTGAATGGTGAGTGAAGTGAGGAAGAGGGTGAGAGGAAATCGGTTCAAGGCTAAAGAAAGAGCCTAAGGTGTAAAAAGAAAGCGAGAAACTCTAGGAAAAGACCGTGTATTCAAAGTTGTCTAAACTCTCATTTAATAAATAAAAAATAAATAAAAAAAGGGAAGAAAAAGAAAGAATAAGGGTTTAGACTAAGAAGAGAAATTCCCCTAGAGTGTTAACAAAATAAAAAGAAACGAGGTTTTGAACAATGAGTATATCTAGCCAAAAGGGCTATGGTTTTTATTTACGGGATGAGTGATTGTGAGGCGATGAGCTTAAGACGAGAGATTAGAAAGCTAGGATAGGATGGAAGATAATCTTTGATACATCTTTGTTCTATTTCTTCCTTGCTTTTTCGAATTGCCATGCATTACGTTTTTGTGAGAGCAAGTCGCCCGGAAAATTTGAACCTCCTCATGCATTATGCTTTCAATGCCTTTCTCACCAAAGCCGATTGAGGATGTCCTAGGTCGTTTTTGTGTTCTTTTTTGCTTGCTGGAGTCTTTCTCAGGTGTTCGGGACTGATTTGGATGAGCGTGGACGAAAGGAGACGATCGAAGTTCGAGGAGGAACCGCAAAGATCGAAGAAGGAATGTGAGGACCGGAATTTACACGTGTGATTGGTTACTAACCGATCGATAAAAGCGATCCCACGACAAATATCATGCTCGATCGGTTACAAACAGATTGCAAAAGTCGATGGCAGAAAAAATACACTCTTGATCGGTTATAACCGATCGCCATAACCGATCAAGAGTGTCTGGCAGATTTTTAGCTTGACTTTGGGGTCCAACCCTTTTGTAATATATTCTACAATTATTGTGCTTTCTAAAATACAACACACTGACGAAAAATATCATCACTCTGCTTCTTTTCACTGTTCTAGAACTGCTTCCTTCTCCTCTCTTGTTTTTGTATGAAACATTCAAGATCCATACCATCTTAGTGAAGATTTTCTTACTTTTCTTCCATCAATCTTCTTATTTTTGCTATGTCTTGCTTTTGTTCGGTTTTGTTTTGTGTTTTGACTATATGTGAGTAGTTTTATTATGGACTGTGGGAATGGTTGATTTAGAGGGATAGATGATAATCTCTTGATGTTTAGGACAAGATTACAAAAGTTCTCATGTTTAGAAGTGATCTTAAGGCTAGGATTGAAGTAGCTACTCAATCTCTAGATCATGGTCAGTTTGCCCTTGGAAGAAGTTTAGTAGGCTGTCTAGAAGATTTCTAACATGTTCTTGACACTTAGCAAGGTGGAAATCGTGACTAAGGTTCATTTATTGGCTAAAAAGGGCTTTCGTTTCATGCTTGTCAATAATTTGGTTGCAATCGGAAGATTAGCTAATTCGAGTTATTAATAAAGGGTTTAGCATCACGGAAGTGAGTTAAGCTATTAGTTTGTGTCCCTTGCCATAGAACAAGCTCATTGAGTAACTAGAAACTTCATAAGAGAATCATCGAATACTCGAAATCGCATACCATATCCTACAGTCTATATTCTGTCTACTTGAGTAAACCGAGTTTATTGTCTTGTTTTCTTTGAACTTGTGTCTTTAAAACTAGCTTCGATCATTTTAAGTGTCCTGCACTTTTCTCATTCCCTGTTTCTTTATTTTACTTTAAGTTTTATCGTAATTAGTTCCTTAGACAAATACCCAAAAACGTTTAGCTTAGCTTAATTAGTTTCTTGTATTCTTATTGTGCTGTTCTTTCTCTCTGTGGATTCGATCCCTAAGTACAACAACGACATACCGTTATGATTGCGGTAGTGTGCACATTAGGGTAATTGATGTGGTAAAACACGAATATCACTCACACTCTTCACTTCCTTGTGTGAGGGCTACTTCTAGAGCGTCTCCCATGCTCAACTCAACCAAGTACTCATCAACCATCTCATCTAAGGTTTCTATGTAGAACCCTTCCTTTTATGGTTGGCTTCTTCATCACCTCCATTATGTTGAATTTCAGGACGAGATCTCCCAAGTGTAGGTCGATCATGCCCTGCTTCACGTCAATGATGGCACCCGCGGTTGCTAAGAAAGGTCTTCCCAAGATTATGGGATTTGATGGTTCTTCATCCATTTCTAGCACCACGAAATCAGTAGGGATAATGCAGTTCCTAACTTTCAATGGCAAGTCTTCAAGAATCCCAATTGGAAATCGCATTATTATATCCGCTAAGATTAGCGAAATTCTCGTCTTCTTGAAGTTTGTGTATCCAAGCCTCTTAGAAACCGTCAATGGCATGAGGCTCACGCTTGCAGCAAGATCAACCAAGCATTTTCCAAAGGACAAAGGTCCTAATGTGCAAGGTTGTGTGAAGCTGCCCGGATCTTTAAGCTTCTTAGGCAAATTGTTTTGGATTATTGCACTACATTCATGGTTAATCACTACCATGGCTTCTTCAAGTTGCCTTCTCTTGGTCATAACGTCCTTGAGGAGCTTGTTGTATATTGGACACTCAAGCATAAGATCAGCAAATGGTATGGTTACTTGAACCGTTCCCATGATCTTCTTGAATTTCTCGAATTGTTTGTCCATGATTTGCCTCTTGAATCTTCCAGAAATTGAAGTTTTGGTTCATATGGTGGAGAATGAAATCCACCTTCTTCTTGATGACTCCAGTTGACACCCCTTCATTCTTCTTCTCTTGATCCTCATAAATCAGATCATCAAAAGCAACATTTTGGCTCATCCTGAGACGCGATTGGTGAAACCGATCCTGTCTTTTGTTCATGCAAATTTTTACCAAAATCTTCAAGTCCATCTTGACTTGGTTCCTTAGCCTCTACCACAACTTGCTCCCTTGTTGGTAGTTCAGTTATACTTCTCAATGTAATTGCTTGGCAATACTCCTTCGGATTAGCTTCAGATTTCCCGGGCAAAACTCCGTTCGGTCCCTTAGATGTCGAGGCTACTTGAGCAATCTGGTTGTCCAAGCCTTTCACATGTGTTGACAAGTGCTCAAATTTGGCGTTCAGCTCATTGTATATCACATCGACTTTGTTGTTGACATCCACCATCTTCTTGGTGAGTTCAATTTGCCCTTTAGCTTGGCCTTCCAAAATCTGTTGGAGCATACTTTGCACATCATTTTGTGCTCCTTGGTTCGATGAGCTTCCTTGAGATTGGTTGTTGTTTGGCCTTGGTTGATAGCCCTGCTAGTAGTTTGAGTTGTTGTTCCCTTGGTTTAATTGAAAACCTCCTTGATTAAGCTTGAAACCTCCTTGATTCGAATAAAAGAAAGGTCTAGGTTGGAAACCTTGTTGTTGGAACCCTTATCCTTGTTGTTTCTGTTGAGGAGGGTAGACTTGGTACTGAAGATTCTCCACATTGTTGCTTCTATAAGACAGATTCGGATGGTTCCGATAGTTTTGGTTGAATCCCCCTTGGTTTCCTATATAGATGAGTTCTTCTTGGGATTCTTCACTTCCCTCTTTTACCACTTCTTGGTATATTTGTTGCTGCCCTTCAAACTCTCCCACATAGTTGATCGATCTTTGGTTCACAAGTAAAACTTTGTCCAACTTGTCGTTGATGTCCTTGAATCTTTGATCTTCGTACCTTGTATCCCTCACCGTTCGATCATATTCACCTCCATAGCCTTGGTCACTTTGAGCTAGATTCTCAACTAGTATCTCTCCATTAACAACGTCTTGGCTAGCAAAACTCCCATTGCTTGCCGTGTTCAAAGCTAGTTGGTATTTCTTTAGAACTCCTCGCTATAGGATTCCAAGAAGTGCTTCTTTGGAGACTCCATGGTAAGGGCACGCCCTCGTGTAACCTTTCAATCTCTCCCACGCTTCATAGAACGATTCATTGCTTCCTTGTTTGAAGCTTGTGATGTCATTTCTCAGCTTTGCTGTCTTTTGTCTCGAGAAAAACTTCGCCAAGAATTGCTTCTTGCATTCCTTCCAAGTAGGTATGGTGGTGGTGACCACACTCTTCTCCCACTGAGCAGCCTTGTCTCCCAAATAAAATGGGAAGAGAGTTAACTTGACAACGTCCTTCGAGACTCCATTCATCTTCACCGTCCCACAAAGACGGTCGAACTGATCGATGTGATCGATCGGGTTCTCCGATGCCATTCCTAAGAACCTTGAGTTCTGCACCATGTTAATGAGAGTTGATTTAATATCAAAGTTGTTGTTCGCAAATGTTGGTAGCCTTATCCCAGTTAGAACCCCTTGTGTAATGGGTTCATCGAATGCACCAATCCTTTGTGGCTGTCTAAGAGGATGGATTGGCTTCCTCGAGTCTAAGCCCACTCCTTGGACTTCGTCTAGTGGTGGTGGCGGTTGGTTCTCTCCTAGGTGAGGAGGATCATTTCGCTGAGCGTCCATGCCTAAACGCCTCACGTGCTCAGCACGTTCTATGGTTGCTCTTTGATTATCTCTTTCGTGCCTTCGAATATCTAGCACAAGTGGTTGCAAGTTCTCTTGCCCTTGACTTCTTGTGTGCATACACCTTCAAAAACAGAGCAAACAAAACAGAGTAGTTTAGTAACAAAGTAAAGAAAAATACTTAGACTTAGATAGAATCCAAATCCTAATGGTTATTGCTATCTCCCAGGCAACGGCGCCAAATTGATTAGTCGTTTTTCAACACATCAATTACCCTAATATGTAGACTACCGCAATCATAACGGTGTGTCGTTTAGTACTTAGGGATCGAATCCACAGAGAGAGAGAACAGCACAATAAGAATACAAGAAACTACTTAAGCTAAGCTAAACAATTTTTGTTGGTTTTTGTTCTAAGAACTAATTACGATAAAACTAAAAATAAAAGACAGAGAATAAAAACATACATGACAATTAAAATGATTACAAGCTAGTTCAAGAAATACAGATTCAAAGAAAACAAGACACTAAAATCGGTTTTACTCAAGAAAACAAAGATATGGATCGTAAGACATGGTATTCGATTAGGAGTATTCGACGATTCACTAATGATGTTTCCAATCACTCAATGAGCTTATTCTATGGCAAGGAACACACATATAGCTTAACTCACTCCCATGATGCTAAACCTTTCATTCATAATCTGAATTAGCTAATTTTCCAATTGCAACCAAATTATCAACAAGCATAAAACATAAGTCCTTTTAAACCAATTAATGATTCTTAGTCACGGTTTCCACCTTGCTAAGCATCAAAAACATGTTTAGAAATCCTTTAGACAATTTACCAAACCTCTTCCAAGTGTAAATTAACCATGATCTAGAAATTGAGTAGCTAGTTCAATCCTAGCTTTAAGACCACTTCTAAACATGAAAACTTCTATAATCTTGCTCTAAACATCAAAAGATCATCATCTATCCCTCTAAATCAAGCATTCACACAATCCATAATGAAATTACTCACACATAACTAAATCACAAAACAAAACCGAACAAAAGTAAGGCATAATGAAAATAAGAAGATTGATGGAAAGAGAGTAAAGAAATCTTCACTAAAATGGTGTAGATCTTGAAAGATTCATGAACACAAGAGAAGAGAAGAGAGAGGTTGACTTAAAACAGTGGAAAAGATGCAAAAGAGGTCCAGTTTTCTGTGTGTGGATAGTTGTTGAAACTCAACTACAAAGTGTTGAACTTATACAAAAGGGGAGGGACCCAAAGTCAAAAAGAAAAGAAAAGTCGGGGCAGGTGTTTTATTGGTCATGTTTATCGGCCATATGGCCGATAGAACCTTCCCCAGTGAGCATTTATTCTCGGATGCACTCCCTTCGCGGCAAAGTTGACATGTGTCTAAATCGGATGTAACTCCTTCAATACAGCCCAAAAAAACTTGAAACCACTCCCATTGGAAATCTAACTCAATTTCCGACAACTTAAATGAAGAGCTCCAAAGCTAAATCCAAAGGAAATACTTCCATACGAGTCGATCTTCCAGACACATATTTTCGATGCTTGATCTTTGTTTTTATCGGGCATGTTTTATCGGCCATATGGCCGATAAAATGGCTTGGCAGGAGCAACTGCTTGGAAAACTTCATGTTATGATTCTATCGGCCCATCTTATCGGCCATATGGCCGATAGAATCTCTTGACGGTCTTTTCTTCATGTTTTCCTTGCATTTCTTGCTCCATTGACCTTCCATGATGGTTATCCACACTCTCCTAACTTCTCTAACTCCAAGAACACCTGAAAATGGCTCAAACAAGCCAAAAATAATGCAAAGACAACCTAGGACATCTAAAATGCAATGAGACTCAATTTGGACCTAAATGCATTGTAAATACAATGAAAACAACATGAAACACATAGAAAACAAAAGAAAATATGAGACTCAAGATGGTAAAATACACGATTATCACAACGTAAACCAACACATGTAGGCGTTCTCCTGCGATTTCAAGGGTAAACAAGGAGTAGTCGTTTCCGTTTTTCTCGAATCCGTACTCAGTCAAAGAGGTAGCAAGCTTCGCGAACCAGCATCGAGGAGCTTGTTTAAGGCTGTAAAGAGATTTTCTGAGACGACACACCTTGTTTTTCTCATTTGTACGACAACCTGGGGGAAATTGCATATACACTTCTTCATCGAGATCTCCGTGAAGAAATGCATTGTGGACGTCCATTTGGTGGACTTCCCAGTCCCAAGAAGCAGCTTGTTGTAGAAAATATCTCATTGTGACCATCTTTGCGACAAGTGCAAAAGTTTCGTTGTAATCCACACCTTCGGTTTGATTGTTCGCTAGAACCACAAGACGAGCTTTGTGTCGCTCGAGTGTGCCATCTACATTGAATTTCAAGCGAAAAACCCATTTACACCCGAGCGCTTTCTTTCCTTGTGGTAAATCCTCAACTGTCCATGTGCCCGTATCTTCAAGAGCAAAAATTTCATCTTCAACAGCAAACCTCCAGCGCTCATCTTCGATAGCATCTTTGTAGTGAATGGGTTCGATGCTATTTGTAATCGCTAATAGAAATACCTGATAATTAGGCGAGAATTGAGCACTAGACAAGTAATTATCGATCGGGTATTTCGTGGCCGATGGATAAGGCTGATGAAGAAGTCTAGCGACGTAATCTGCTAGCTTCGTTGGTTTCTTTTTCTCGCGCATACCACAACCCAGCGGTACAACTACGACATCAACTAAATTATCATCTGCGACAGCGATTGCAAGTTCATCTGGAACAGTAATCGCAGGTTCAGCAGTAGCAGGAATTGCATGTTCATTGGCGACAGGAATTGCAGGAGCTTCTGAGAATTCAACTGCAGGTAGACGACGGGTCTGGAAACACAAACAACCAAAGACTCTGAGATGATTCGTCGGAGGAGGTTTGTTAGGAAATTCAGATTCCATCCAGCAAACATAACAATGGCTTCGTCTTTGTCTCCTTCATCTCCTCCATCTTCTTTTTCTCACAATTGGAAACACCATGTCTTCCCGAGCTTCCACGGGGCAGATGTCCGGAAAGCCTTTCTCAGCCACATTCTGAAGGAGTTTAGTAGCAAAGGGATCGACCCATTTATTGACAATGATATAGAGAGGAGTAAGTCTATCGGTCCTGAGCTCATGGATGCAATCAGAGGATCGAGGATTGCAATTGTCTTGCTCTCGAGGAACTATGCTTCTTCGACATGGTGTATGAACGAGTTGGTGGAGATCATGAAGCGCAGAGAAGAGTTGTGTCAAATAGTGATGATTATTTTCTATGAAGTGGATCCAACTGATGTAAAGAAACAGGCCGGAGATTTTGGGAAGGTTTTCAAAAAACTTGTAAGGGTAAATCAAAGGAGGACATTGGAAGATGGAGACAGGCTTTGGAGGAAGTGGGCAAAATCGCCGGTTACCATTCAAGTAATATATTTTTTGCATTAAAAAATTTGGAGATATTTGAATATGTTAATTTTGGGTGACTATTTACCGGATATATTCATCTCCCCTTTTGTTAGGGATAATGAAGCGGACATGATCGAAGATATTGCCACCTATGTTTCGAACAAGTTGTTTAATTCCACGCCATCAAGGGATTTTGATGGCTTTGTTTGGGATGAGAGCTCATATGGAGAAGATTAAACAGATTTTACGGCCAGATTTGGATGAAGTGAGGATGATAGGGATCTTAGGGCCACCTGGGATTGGCAAGAGCACCATTGCTAGAGTTCTCTATAACCGTCACTTCAAAAATTTCCAACTCAGTGTCTTTATGGAGAACATCAAGGCAAAATATGCTATACAACCTTGTTCCGATAATTATGGTGCGAAGCTGTATTTACAAGAGCAGTTTATGTCTCAAATAATCAAACAGTTGGGGGTCAAGATTCCACATTTAGAAATTGTCAAAGACAGATTGAAAGACAAGAAAGTTTTTGTCGTCCTTGATGATGTGGATCAGTTAGTACAATTAGAAGCTATGGCGAAAGAAACTTGCTGGTTTGGTCCTTGGAGTCGGATTATCATCACAACACAAGATCAGAAACTTTTAAGGGCAAGTGGGATCAACCATATATACAGGGTGGATTTTCCATTAAGTGATGAGGCTCTTGAAATGTTATGCACGTATGCATTTGGTCAGAAGTCCCCTAAGGATGGTTTCAGGCACCTTGCTTTGGAAGTTACATACCTTGCCGATAAACTTCCTCTAGGACTAGAGGTTATGGGCTCATACTTCAAGGGAATGACCGAGAAAGAGTGGTCAATGGAACTACCAAGGTTAAGGAGACGCCTTAATGGAAAAATTGAGAGCGTTTTGAAGTTTAGTTATGATGCTTTATGTGATGAAGATAAGGATTTATTCCTTCATATAGCTAGCTTTTTCAATAATGAAGAGGTTGAGAAAGTGGTAGAGCATCTTGCGGAGAGTTTTTTGAATGTGAGTCAACGGCTTCACATCTTAGCTGAGAAATCTCTCATATCTATTGATCACGGATGGACAATTATGCATAGTTTGTTGGCCCAACTGGGTAAAGAAATTGTCCGCAAACAATCTGTTTGTGTGCCTGGGAGACGACAGTTTTTGGTTGATGCACAAGATATTTGTGAAGTTCTCACTGATTCTACAGCAGTAAGTTTTGCCATTAGTCTTTCGTTTATATTATCATCTCTACTTAGTTTTTGGGGTCTTTTGCAGAATGCTAGAAGTGTTATAGGCATCGATTTACGGTACCAAAGCAAGTTAAACATATGTGAGAGAGTCTTTGAAGGAATGTCTAATCTCAAGTTTTTAAGGTTTCAAGGTGATCGTGATTGTTGTCCTCCAAACGTTTCGGGATATCTCCAAAACTTCGATTACTAGATTGGAAGTTTTCGCCGATGACATGTTTGCCTTTTAATAATAACTTGGAGTTCCTTGTCGAATTAAGGATGGATCACAGCAAGCTAGAGAAGCTGTGGGACGGAATTAAAGTAAGTGTAATATTAGTTTATTTCTCGTAAAATTTGAAACTTTATTTCGCCTTTTTTAAACTGATTAAATACTAATAGCATGGAAACGTATTCTTTTTGTTTTATATGTAATCATTTTTATCTGCTCATTTATCATGTCTTTATTTATCAATACAGCTGCTTCGAAATCTAAAGTGGATGAGTTTGACTTTTTCGGAAAAGCTGAAGAAGCTTCCTAATATCTCAAAAGCTCTTAATCTCAAGAAATTAGATCTCAGTTATTGCTCAAATCTGGTGGAGCTTCCTTCTTCTATTGGGAACGCAACTAATCTCAAAAATTTGTATCTTAGTGGATGGTCAAGTCTGGTGGAGCTCCCTTTCTCTATTGGGAACACAACTAATCTCCAAAATTTGTATCTAAGAGAATGTTCGACTCTAGTGGAGCTCCCTTCTTCTATTGGGAACGCAACTAATCTCTAAAATTTGAATCTTAGTGGATGTCATGTCTGGTGGAGCTCCCTTCCTCTATTGGAAATACAACTAATCTCCGAGATTTGGATCTTAGTGTATGTTCGACTCTGGTTAAGCTACCTTCCTCTATTGGGAACGCAACTAATCTCCAAAATTTGGATCTTAGTGGATGTTTGACTCTGGTGGAGCTCCCTTCCTCTATTGGGAACGCAACTAATCTCCAAAATTTGGATCTTAGTGGATGTTCGACTCTGGTGGAACTCCCTTCCACTATTGGGAATGCAACTAATCTCCAAGATTTGGATCTTAGTGGATGTTCGACTCTGGTGGAGCTCCCTTCCACTATTGGAAACACAACTAATCTCCGAAAATTGGATCTTCTTGAATGCTCAAGTCTAGTGGAGCTCTCTTCTTCTATTGGGAATGCAACTAATCTCCAATATTTGGATCTTAGTGGATGTTCGACTCTGTTAGAGCTCCCATCCTCTATTGTGAACGCAACTAATCTCAAACTTTTGTATCTTAATGATTGCTCAAGTTTGGTGAAGCTCCCTTCCACTATTGGGAACACAACTAATCTCCGAAAATTGGATTTTACTGAATGCTCAAGTCTGGTGGAGCTCTTTTCCTCTATTGGAAATGCAACTAATCTCCAAGATTTGGTTCTTAAGAAATGCTCATGTTTGGTGGAGCTCCCTTCAACTATTGGGAATGCAACCAATCTCCATTATTTGAATCTCAGTGGTTGCTCGAGTCTGGTGGAGGTACCTTCCTCTATTGGGAATGCAACTAATCTCCAAGATTTGGATCTTAGTGGATGTTCGACTCTGGTGGAGCTCCCTTCCACTATTGGGAACGCAACTAACCTCCGAAAATTGAATCTAAGTAGATGTGCAAGTCTTGTGGAGCTCCCTTCCTCTATTGGGAATGCAACCAATCTCCATTATTTGAATCTTAGTGGATGCTCGAGTCTGGTGAAACTCCCTTCCACTATTGGGAATGCAAGTAATCTCCATTATTTGAATCTTAGTGGATGCTCGAGTCTGGTGGAGCTACATTCCTCTATTGGGAATGCAACTAATCTCCAAGATTTGGATCTTCGTGGATGTTCGACTCTGGTGGAGCTCCCCTCCTCTATTGGGAATGCAACTAATCTCAAATATTTGGATCTTAGTGGATGTTCGACTTTGGTGGAGCTTCCTTCCTCTATTAGGAACGCAACTAATCTCCGAAATTTGAATCTTAGTGGATGTTCAAGTCTGGTGGAGCTCCCTTCCACTATTGAGAGCGCTACTAATCTCCGAAAATTGAATCTTAGTAGATGTTCAAGTTTGGTGGAGCTCCCATTCTCTATTGGAAATGCAACTAATCTCCAAAACTTGGATGTTAGTAGATGTTCAAGTCTAGTGGGCTCCCTTTGTCTATTGGGAAAGCAACTAATCTCGAATATTTGGTTCTTAAGAAATGCTCAAGTCTGGTGGAGCTCCCTTCCACTATTGGGAATGCAACCAGTCTCCATTATTTGAATCTTAGTGGATGCTCGAGTCTCGTGGAGCTCCCTTCGACTATTGGGAATGCAACCAATCTCCATTATTTCAATCTTAGTGGATGCTCGAGTCTGGTGGAGCTAGATTCCTCTATTGGGAATGCAACTAATCTCAAAGATTTGGATCTTAGTGGATGTTCGACTCTGGTGGAGCTCCCTTCTTCTATTGGGAATGCAACTAATCTCCAAGATTTGGATCTTAGTGGATGTTCGACTCTGGTGGAGCTCCCTTCCTCTATTGGGAACGCAACTAATCTCCAAAATTTGAATCTTAGTGGATGTTCAAGTCTGGTGGAGTTCCCTTCCTCTATTAGGAATGCAACTAATCTCCAAGATATGGTTCTTAAGAAATGCTAAAGTCTGGTGGAGCTCCCTTCCACTATTGGGAATGCAACCAATCTCCATTATTTGAATCTTAGTGGATGCTCAAGTCTGGTGGAACTCCCTTCCACAATTGGGAATGCAAGCAATCTCCATTATTTGAATCTTAGTGGATGCTCGAGTCTGGTGGAGCTACATTCCTCTATTGGGAATGCAACTAATCTCCAAGATTTGGATCTTAGTGGATGTTTGACTCTGTTGAAGCGCCCTTCCTCTATTTGGAATGCAACTAATCTCCAATATTTGGATCTTAGTGAATGTTCGACTCTGGTGGACCTCCCTTCCTCTATGGGGAATGCAACTAATCTCCGAAATTTGAATCATTGTGGATGTTCAAGTCTGGTGAAACTCCCTTCCACTATTGAGAGCATTACTAATCTCCGTAAATTGAATCTTAGTAGATGTTCAAGTCTGGTGGAGCTCCCTTCCACTATTGGGAATGCAAACAATCTCCATTATTTGAATCTTAGTGGATGCTCAAGTTTGGTGGAACTCCCTTCCACAATTGGGAATGCAAGCAATCTCCATTATTTGAATCTTAGTGGATGCTCGAGTCTGGTGGAGCTACATTCCTCTATTGGGAATGGAACTAATCTCCAAAACTTGGATGCATGTTAATAGATGTTCAAGTCTAGTGGAGCTCCTTTTGTCTATTGGGAACGCACTAATATCCAAGATTTGGATCTTAGTGGATGTTCGACTCTGGTGGAGCTCCCTATTCCACTATTCGGAACGCAACTAATCTCCGAAAATTGAATCTTAATAGATGTGCAAGTCTGGGGGGAGCTCCCTTCCTTTATTGGGAATGAAACTCATCTACAAGATTTGGATCTTAGTGGATGTTCGACTCTGGTGGAGCTCCCTTCCTCTATTGGGAATGCAAGTGATCTTCAAAAATTGAATCTTAGTGGATGTTCAAGTCTGGTGGAGCTCCCTTCCACTATTGGGAACGCAAGTAATCTTCAAAATTTGAAACTTAGTGGATGTTCAAGTCTGATGGAGCTCTTTGCCTTTATTGGAAACCTTCAAAGATTGAGGGTGTTGAATTTGTGTAGATGCTCAAAGATAGAGGTTTTTCCAACCAACGTCAAATGTCTCAATCTCAGTGGAACCTCAATAGAAGAAGTTCCTTTATCGATCAGGTCGTGGTCTAATCTTAAAGAATTGCATATGTCATACTATGAAAACCTCAAGGAATCCCCTAATACTCTTGACATCATCACAAATCTTCACTTGAGCGATACAAAAATACAAGAGATTGGTCCATGGAGAGAATTGTGTGTCCCTTTGAGAGATTATATTGCTCCTTTAGAAATCCAGAGATTCATCTCAACTTTCGAAACTGCTTCAAACTAAATCAGGAAGCTAGAAATCTCGTCATCCAGACATCAACCCGTGAAGTTGTGGTCTTACTAGGTGGAGAAGTTCCTGCCAACTTCACTTTCGGATTTGGTAGTGAGGCTGAATTTTGGGACCGATTCACCTTGGATGTAGAATCACGTCCACACAAAATGCTGGAACTAGGTGTATAACTAAGAAACACTTCCTAAAACCAATTTTTTCGGAGCATTTGTAATTATTCGACGTTGAAGCAGAGGAGGTGACTTCCACTGAGCTTGATTTGTGTTCCAACTCAAGCTCTACTATGGCGATATCAAGAACATATGGATAAAAGAATGCGAAATACTCCAACTCTTGGAGCCTCATGTTGATGAAGAGCATCAAAGTTGCAAGAGACATTGACCGGAGAAGAAAACTGTATAAGAAAAAGAATCCAAAACTAAACACAGAATGTGGAGGCAGCGGGATGACGAAAATCAGAGAATCTCGTATTGGTAGATTGCAAATATCAGTGAAAGCGAACTGTTTCGGAAAAGTAGAAAGGAGAAGAGATTAAGGTGAAACGATCCGTGCGGGCTTCGAGACAATGACAGGAGAATGAAACAATATGTGCGGGCTTCGATTCAAAGAATTGTTTGCGTAATGAGAATTGTTTTGGAACCTCGTTGTCTCACAAGTGTTTATGGGAACCCTCAAGAGCATAACTTGGTCTTAGATTCAGTCCGTTGAAAAGAATCTCAATGTCTTTTCAAGGTGTTATAGAGGGTTTGGAATGCGTGTGTCTTAAGATGAGATGCAGAGCGAAGAAGAAGGTGATCAGAGTCAAATTTGTATCAGTTATTGCACGACACTGAAACGTTTTGCTCTGAAATAGCCCGCATGGAAAAGTACAGAGAGACTTGATCTTCAATCTAAGCAAAAAAATTCTGAAGCACTCGATACCTTTCTGACTGTGGTGCACTTGTCCAGGCCGATATCCCCGGTAACATCCATGGTATTGAACATGGATGGGCTTGGTTAGCCGAGTCCCTTAACAAAACCTCAGCACACAACAGGGCTGCTTCAGCAGCCTTGAACGCGTTCCTCCAGACCGCAGGATTTGGTCTTCATCAGAGGTACAAATCTCAGTTCTTGAAAGCTGTGAATGTTGGCATTTATCTTGTTTCGTTTAGATTTAGTGATGAAAAGTTTCTTTCTTGCTGGATAAACGTGTGAATTCTTAATTCTCAATCTTTTGTCTATATGCAGTCTTGAGATATCACGGCTTACTTAGATGACATGATGTATCTCAAGGCAGGCCTGGCTCTCACCCATGGCAACATGGGCATTTGCTTAGGGTCCAAATTTTTTTTAAAAAAAAAATTTCAAGAAAAAAGGCTCAAAAAACTATAAAAAAACAAAATTATTGGAAAAAGGGCCAACAAATTTTTTTTTGCCTAAGGTTCATAAAAAAGTAGAGACGGCACTGTCTCAAGGAACCTCAAGGAAGAACTATGCAGACTAATTTGGTACTTTTGTAAACATAAGTAAGTGATGCTCTATTTCATGGTTTTGTAGGTATTGAGACTCCATCTTCTTTATAAATTGAAAAGCTTAACAAAGAAAAATGCATACTATGTTTACCTACAAAAAAAAGTGTGTGATTTCTCTTCTTGTTTTGAGTATTTTATCTTGTTTCATTAAGATTCAGTGACCAAGAACGAGCGAGTTCATGAGTTGCTTTCTTGCTGGATAAACATGTGAATTCTCATTTCTCAATTTGCTGGATAAACATGTGAATTCTTAGAGTCTTAAGTTGTATAAGGCTCTGTTTCACGAGATTCTGTTGTGTCACTCTTATTGTTTCCAGAACTTTGGTTTGATTGGTTTTCTGATTAATTGATTTGACAAAACAAAAATATACTAGATAGTTGTCCCGTGGTATGTATAGAGTAATAAGGTTAAGATTCTTATCATTAGATGAAAGACATACACAATATATAGAGATTACATCGTAGAGATTAGGGAAATGTTATTTACTACTCTACCCTTTACATATAGACCTTATACGCCCCCTCAAGATGGAGGGACATGTGTCACACCAATCTTGTTAAATAGTTCAAGAAATCGCGGTCGAGGTAACGGTTTTGTGAGAGCATCCGCGAGCTGATCTTTGGTGGAGACATAAGTAACTCGAAGAGCTCCCGATTGAACGTGACCGCGTATAAAGTGGTAATCCAATGCAAGGTGTTTCATCCTAGAGTGAAAAACTGGATTCGCACTAAGATAAGTAGCGCCAACATTATCATAGTAAACAACCGGAGACAATGAGAGTGTAACTCCAAGTTCAGTTAATAGAGAACAGACCCACCGAATTTTTGAAGCAGTATTGGCAACTGCTCTATATTCTGCTTCCGTCGATGATCGAGCAACTTCCTTCTGCTTTTCGAGGACTAAGCAATTGGTGAAGAGCCCAAATAAAGGATGTATGCATTGATCGATACGAAACCATCTGTATCCCCAGAGCAGTCTGCATCCGAGAAACCATGTAGAGATAAAGGAGAGTTTGCTTTCAGAAAAATACCGTGAGACGTTGTCCTTGCCAGATATCGGAGCACTCGCTTCGTCGCTTGCCAGTGAATATCAGTTGGTCTATGCATAAACTATGACAACCGATTGACCGCATAGGCGATATCAGGTCGAGTGAACGCCAGGTATTGTAAGCTTCCAATCACTTGTCGATATTCACTTGGATTGTCGAGAGCCTTTCCTGAGTTGAGACACAATTTCGGTGTGGGCGCCATGGGCCTAGAGACAGGCTTACCTTCCAACATATTTGTTTTGAGTAGTAAATCCTGAATATACTTCCTTTGCATCAAGTGAACACCTTGAGAGGATCGTGTTGCTTCGATGCCCAGAAAGTACGAGAGATCTGTCGGGTCTTTCAACGAGAAGCGACGAGACAGAGCATCAATGAATCTCGTAATGAGAACGTTGCTGCTACCATTGACAATAATGTCATCCACATACACCAGGATATAAGCCACTTCAGCGGCGTGAATGTATATGAACACAGATGTATCAGCCAGGGAATTGAGAAAACCAATGGAACAAAGAAAATTTCTCAACTCTTGATACCAAGCTCTCGGGGCCTGCTTGAGACCGTACAAAGCTTTCTTGAGACGACAAACGTGATGTGGTCGATCTTTGTCGATAAATCCAGGCGGTTGAGAGACATAGACTTTGTCGGTGAGAGTTCCTTGAAGGAACGCATTATTGACGTCAAGCTGTTTTATTTTCCAGGAACGAGCAACCGCGAGCTGCAGCACCAGTCTGATTGTTATCAACTTAACGACCGGGCTAAATGTCTCTGAGTAATCCAAGCCGTATTGTTGATTAAAGCTTCTTGCCACCAATCGTGCTTTATACATGTCAAGATCACCATTAGGTAAATACTTTAGTGTAAAAATCCACTTCGTAGCAATTACATTTTGATTTGGACTTGGAGGAACCAAATCAAATGTATGATTGCGAATTTGTGCATTGAACTCTTCTCCCATGGCGTTTCTCCAATACCGATCTCGCAAGGCCTGATTCACGGTGGTTGAAATTTCTGGTTTGGTTTTCGTGGCTATAAGGGTGAGTTTGGAGTTGGGTTTGGTGATTCGGTTTTTGGCATGAGTTTGCATTGGATGGTTATTTGTCGGTGGAGGTGGAATTTCTGGTGGAGGGGGTATGGGATTGGTATTTGTCGGTGGAGGTAGAATTTCGGGTGGAGGGAGTATCGGGGAAGAAGGTATCGCAGAGGAGGATGAAGAGAGATTGGGAATTGGATTTGGGTTTGGTAATGGGCCAATGGTTTGGTTTTGGGCTTGTGTCATACTAACCTCAGTTGGGCCTTGTGAATTATTTCATGAGCCCAAATTCGTTTGGACTGGAATTTGTCGAGACAGTTCTTCGCGAGGAAGAAGATGTCGTGACAGCGTTATCTTGCGACGACGGGTGAGGATCCGCGTTTGGGGGCACAGTCGGCGGCGCCAGTGGTGGTGGATGAGCTATGACGAGCGGCGAGTGGGTGATTGGAACCGGGATGGGGCTTTGGTTGGTCGTGATTTCTGATTCGGTTTGGGTAACCTATGTCTTGGTTGAAGCAGCAAACGGAAATCTTTCTTCCACAAATTGAACGTGACGGGAGACGTAGATTCATCCAGACGTTGGCTCCAGGCAGAGGTATGCGCTCTGGGTCAGTGAATATCCCATAAACACACACGGCTGCGATCTATTTTCCAACTTATGGCTCGTGTAAGGAAGAAGCCATGGAAAGTATAAGCATCTGAATACTCTGAGCTTGAGGTAATTTGGTTGTTGGTGAAACAGTTTGGCATACGGTGATTCATCTTTGAAAACGGAGCTGGGCAAGCAATTAATGAGGTAGATCGTCGTTGCAAACGCGTAGGTCCAATATTGAGGTGGAAGAGAAGCTTGATGGAGTAATGTCAGTCCTGTCTCGACGAGATGACGATGCTTGCGTTCTGAAATTCCGTTGTGTTCCGGTGTATGTGGAGGTGATGTGAGATGAGAAATTCCGTGAGACGACAGAAATTATCGTTGTCCCACGAACTCGCCACCGTTATCAGAATAAAACGTTCTGATTTTGCTCTGAAATCGATTCTCCACCAGATTTTTGAATGCCATGAATGTTTCTCGAACTTGAGATTTCTGCTTCAATGGGTAAAACCATGAATATCTTGTGTAATGATCCACAAGTATAAGGTAATACTTGTAGTTATCAACCGAGACAATGGGTGAGGTCCAAACATCGGAATATATGTATTCAAGAGGGCTTTACGAGGTAATGGTTGAATAAAACGGAAGTTTATGGCTTTTATTGATTAAACAATGAGAACAAGGGTACTGTTTTTCGCGTAGAATGAGAAAGCGGTAAAGAAAATTGAGAAATAAGTGTTTGTAAAACATTGGAAGATGGGTGACCGAGTCTTGAATGCCACAATGGTTTAGAGGTTTTTGGTGTTGGGGAAGCGAATAGAGAGACGGTTGTGTTTGGATGGACTGGCCACTCGTATAGTTCATCTCTAGTTTTGCCTTGGAGTAATCGGGCCCCCGTGCGAAGATCCTTCACCTGAAAATAAGCAGGAAAGAATTCGACAGGCACTTTGTTAGCATTGCACAGGCGGTAGACGGATATGAGATTTTTGTAGATATTTGGGACATAGAGAATATTGTTTATAGTAAGTAAACGAGATGGTGTATAGAGTTTGGAAGAACCAGTGTGCGAGATCGGTATTGTTGAACCATCAGTAATGGTGACTTCTTCTCCACCATGATAGGGCTGATGAAGGGACTGATCAACCACTTGTTTGTAATCATCTGGCAATCCTCCAAGTATGTAGTCGATCTGATCTTCAGTTTCCATTGGCTTCCCGAGAAGCGCCAGCTGATCAAATCGAGTCGTGAGCCCCTGGAAATATTCGTTGATGGATTTCGTCCCTTTGGTCCATTGCCTTATCTGCTGCCGTAATTGTTGTTGGTGACCACGAGTTGGTCTCGCATAAGTGGAGGAGAGTGGACCAAATCTCGGCTGAGGTTGTTGTTGTGGCGAGAATCGGCTGAATTGAAATCGAGATGGCACCAAGGAGGGCACTGTAAATCAGTTTATCATGTCATTTCCAGAGTGTGTGTTCACGATTGGTTGTGATTACACCATTGGTGTTGATTGTTGGCGGTGGAGATACAACGGATCCGTCGACTTAGCCGGCGAGATCGTATCCATCAAGTAGTGCGTGGAACTGACGGTTTCACATGAGATAGTTGGTAGATGTCAATTTTGTGACGTTGGTCATGTTGACGCCACAGTTTAATTGGAGGACGCTGGTGAAGTCATGGTGATGCGATTTGAGTGTGGCGAGGAAGAAGAAGAAAAATTTGAAAAATTGGGAGGCAACTCTTTTTGTTCTTAGGTTTTTAGAGATCTCTGCTCTGATACCATATAGAGTAATAAGATTAAGATTCTTATCATTAGATGAAAGACATACACAATATATAGAGATTACATCGTAGAGATTAGGGAAATGTTATTTACTACTCTACCCTTTACATATAGACCTTATAGTATGTTCAGGTTTAAATCTTTATGTTTCATCTTCGATTTTTAAAACTGCCCAAGATTGTTGTACCTATTTGACGATTATTTCTGCATTTCCTCAGTAACTCAAAATTGCCTTAATCGTCACATTGAATCAGTCTTTTGCTGGATGTAGAAGTAAACATTGTTTACCAAAATGAGGGAAATAGAAACACTTCCCAAAGTCTTTTTTAGAATATTTTCTTTGTTTATATGCTCTTTCCACCTTTTGTTAGTCTCTTCTCCACTATCCAACCAAACCTACACAGAGCAGAAACGCTAAGTAAATTAGTCGAAATAAAGCATGGATGGTGCAAACAGTGGGATTTCTCAAACATCAAATCATTTTCAAGGAAACTTGTATGTGGTTGCTTGCAAGGAAATGCCACAGCTTAAAGTGACTAATTTAAGACTTACCCTAAATGTAGCTGAGCATGCTATACGAACATTTTGCAGTACTGTTTTTTCTCTTCATTGTCTCTAACGGCAATCTGCATATATATAGAACTTAAAGACTTTATTACGTACAGCTCGTTCTAAGGATTGTTTATAAGCATACCGACCTTTTTTCACGTGCAGCTCCTTCTAAGCTTTGCTTCATCTCCATGCTTTCCGATTCGAAAGAATGGCTCCACTTTCACAATCCACACAGACGGATGTGTTCCATCAAACACAAGCATCTCGATTTCTTGTAGCATACTATCGCGATTCTCAACAACAGTATTCTCACACCGATAACCTAGTGTTATGTTTTTTCGGTTATGTTCCCAAAAGATCGTCGTCTCTGCCTCTGCTTCCAAATCGATTAGTCTCTGCAACCCACCAAAAAGCCCTCTAACATGACCAGCGACTCCAACGACAATTCCATTGATTTACGGCTCCGATTGCTCTAAGTTCGTCATCTTCGCGTTTGATTCGAACCAGTTTCACCGCACCAATGTTAGAATATAGAAATCGTAACTCTTTTTATTGATTTTCAACAGCAGTTACAAAGAAGCAATCGCTGATACAGAGATGATATCATGTCAATCCTCTCTCTACGATGATCTCATATCGATCATCCCACAAGCTCATATCGCTTGGATCAACAACACTCATAAAAGACATAATCCCAAAGTCTACTGCTTATACTCTTTTCTCAACCTCAACGGCAAACCTACTGTTGAAGCTTAGCTTGTGTGATTCAATTTCAATGAGATACTGGTCTAGTGTTGAATTGGAATTGAGAAAGCCAGTCTCAATACTTAGTGCCAGTTTCATACTTGAGCCAGCCATTGTTTCAAGCTCTTCTCGGTAAATCCGAGGAAGAGTTGGGATTCGATCATCCGATGGGTGGCTTGACGATCCCTTGTCCTGTAGATACCTTCCTCACTGTAACTTGTCGGATCCAAGAATGATGATCATCCGAGGAAAAAAAGTTAACATCTTTTTACTGTAGTTAGATGACAGTTTTTTCACTTTTCTTACTAATATATTTGTTCCAGCAAAATAGAAATTTCAATGTAAATTCAAGTTTTGTGTAAAGAATGATGGAGACATTGATTGTGGTCACTGCTTCCTTGAAATTGCTTGTGTACGTATTTTCGTTTCTACTTCATTCTGAATTGCTACAACCAATTGTTTGAATTAATACCAAAGATAACTACATTTCCACGAAGCTCATTTAAAACAAGTAGAGCCTACATGGTAGGGTTAATGATTTTGTGGATCACATATTTTCTATGAAAAGATAACTACATTTCCACGAAGCTTTCTCTTTCTTGCTAATATTAGTCAAAGGAGTCAATGATAATAATTTCTGTAGCATACGTCGGTGAGAGCGAGAAGAAGCAGAAACACATTGTGCCAGTCTCATACTTGAACATCCATTGGGCGGCTTGACAATTCCATGCCCTGAAGATACTTTTATCAGTATAACTTCTCAGCTCCAAGGATGAATAGATGACATTTTTTTCTCCTCTTTTATTCTTGATAGAGTTTGTTCAAGGGGATTAGACAATTTAGGTATGAATGCCATTTTTGTATAACAGAGATCAAATTATTGCAAGTTGCTGACATTTTTCTTGATAAAACTTTCAACTAGTACGAAACAAAGTCTACAAAGATTATCACTTAATGACTTAGCAATCTAAATATCAGTTACTGCAAAAATGTAAAAGGTCTAAAAAAATCTCTTCATTGTAGCAAATCTTGAAACTGAGTTTGGCCTAAAAAGAAAGATGGAACAACGAATCTTTTTGATTTCTTATATCATTATCTCCAACTCTAAGAGGATAATTACCTGGAACGCCATGGAAGCTGATGTGCCTCGTTCTGAATTACTCTGTTCTAAAGCATTACTGGGTTGGGGTTGTGTAAGAAGGTGCAGTTCACAGTTCAAGGCTTGTAATTCACTTCTGATTTTATTTCATTGGAATTGGGAGGAGCTGATGTACCATTTAGTCTCATTTTAAAGTTGCAGGGCTTTGTTACTTGATGTGCATTTTTATGCTGTATTTTGTGTAAGATTGCCACGGTGTTAGGTTGGGTTATTTGTAAGAAATGACTAACTAATGAATTACCTATATTGCTTACGAATGTATGTGTACATAGAACTTATGTACAACTCTTAGATTTCTGGCCAAAAACTGCTCCACATTTGTTATTAGCATTGTTAAGCTGGTCACGTACCAACGCAAGAAGCTGAAGAATGAAAGTAACAAAAAATGGGTATGATATAATCAGGAGGATGATTTGATTATCTAAACGTTTACCATAAGCTCTTTTAGAAGTTTTGTAGCATATGCTTGAGTAGACTCACATATGCACTTGTGGTGAGACTTGAGAGAGACGGTTTGGTAGGAAGTTACCGAGTAAAACAAAGAAAGAGAAAACAGGGAAATCTGTTCTGAAACAGAGTCTTTAAGAACATGACTCTGACTGGTATGAAGTCACATAGTATAATCAGAGGACTTTGTGTGAAACAGAGTTACAAAAGATCTGAAGTTACTGTTGCATTTTCCTGATATAAGAACCTCTTTGCAACAGTACAATTATTTTCTCTATCTTAAAAATGATATCTACTGTTGAAATCTAATGTAATTTTTCTCAATCTTTGGTCATATCTTGGAAGAAAACAAAAGGTTCCCATATCTTCTAGGAACTGTACATGGAACCTACATCTACATGGTAGGGATAATGATTTTGTGGCTCACATAGTTTCTATGAAAAGATTACTACATTTCCACGAAGCTTTCTTTCTTGCTAGTCAATGGAGTCAATGATCGAAGATATAGCCACCGATGTTTCGAACAAGTTGTTTAATTCCACGCCATCAAGGGATTTTGATGGCTTAGTTGGTATGAGAGCTCATATGGAGAAGATTGAACAGATTTTACGGCCAGATTTGTCTGAAGTGAGGATGATAGGGATCTTAGGGCCACCTGGGATTGGCAAGAGCACCATTGCTAGAGTTCTCTATAACCGTCACTTCAAAAAATTCCAACTCAGTGTCTTTATGGAGAACATCAAGGCAAGGTATGCAATACAACCTTGTTCCGATAATTATGGTGCGAAGCTGTATTTACAAGAGCAGTTTATGTCTCAAATAATTAGTCAGATGGCTGTCAAGATTCCACATTTAGGAATTGTCAAAGACAGGTTGAAAGACAAGAAAGTTTTTGTCGTCCTTGATGATGTGGATCAGTTAGTACAGTTAGAAGCTATGGCGAAAGAAACTTGTTGGTTTGGTCCTTGGAGTCGGATTATCATCACAACACAAGATCAAAAACTTTTAAGGGCACATGGGATCAACCATATATATAGGGTGGAATTGCCATCAAGTGATGAGGCTCTTGAAATGTTCTGCATGTATGCTTTTGGTCAGAAGTCCCCTAAGGATGGTTTCAGGCACCTTGCTTGGGAAGTTACATACCTTGCCGGTAAACTTCCTCTAGGACTAGAGGTTATGGGCTCATACTTCAAGGGAATGACCGAGCAACAGTGGTCAATGGAACTACCAAGGTTAAGGACACGCCTTAATGGAAAAATTGAGAGCATTTTGAAGTTCAGTTATGATGCTTTATGTGATGAAGATAAAGATTTATTCCTTCATATAGCTTGCTTTTTCAATAATGAAAAGGTTGAGAAAGTGGTAGAGCATCTTGGGGAGAGTTTTTTTAATGTGAGTCAACGGCTTCACATCTTAGCTGAGAAATCTCTCATATCTATTGATGAGGTACATATGCATAGTTTGTTTAAAGTGGTACATATGCATAGTTTGTTGGCCCAACTGGGTAAAGAAATTGTCCGCAAACAATCTGTTCGTGTGCCTGGGAGACGACAGTTTTTGGTTGATGCACAAGATATTTGTGAAGTTCTCAATGATTCTACAGCAGTAAGTTTTGCCATTAGTTTTTCGTTGCATTGCTCATAACAACTCGAGTTTATTTTATCATCTCTATTTAGTTTTTGGATGGTCTTTTTTTCAGAATACTAGAAGTGTTATAGGCATCGATTTACAGTGCCGGAGAAACTTAAACATAAGTGAGAGAGTCTTTGAAGGAATGTCTAATCTCCAGTTCTTAAGGTTTCAAGTTAATTCTTGTCCTCCAAACGTTTCGCGATGTGTGAGCTATATATCTCCAAAACTTCGATTACTACATTGGAATTTTTCGCAGATGACATGTTTGCCTTTTAATAGTAACTTGGAGTTCCTTGTCGAATTAAGGATGGATTACAGCAAGCTAGAGAAGCTGTGGGACGGAATTAAAGTAAGTGTAATATTGCCGTAAAATTTTAAACTTTATTTCAAATCTATAATATGCTTTCTTGTTCAGTAAATTAACTTGAAAAACTAGATTGTGCCACTCCGCCTTTTTTAAATTGATTAAATACTAATAGCATGGAAACGTATTCTTTTTGTTTTATATGTAATCATTTTTATCTGCTCATTTATCATGTCTTTATTTATCAATACAGCTGCTTCGAAGTCTAAAGTGGATGAGTTTGGCTTATTCGACAAACCTGAAGAAACTTCCTAATTTCTCAAAAGCTCTTAATCTCAAAAAATTAAATCTCAGTGATTGCTCAAATCTGGTGGAGCTCCATTCCTCTATTGAGAATGCAACTAATCTCCAAGATTTGGATCTTAGTGGATGTTCGACTCTGGTGGAGCTCCCTTCCACTATTGGGAACGCAACTAATCTCCGAAATTTCAATCTTAGTGGATGTTCAAGTCTGGTGGAGCTTCCTTCCTCTATTGGGAACGCAGCTAATCTCCAAGATTTGTATCTTAGTGGATGTTCGAGTCTAGTGGAGCTCCCTTCCTCTATTGGGAATGCAACTAATCTCCAATATTTGTATCTTAGTGGATGTTCGAGTCTAGTGGAGCTCCATTCCTCTATTGGGAATGCAACTAATCTCCAATATTTGGATCTTCATGGATGTTCAAGTCTGGTGAAGTTCCCTTCCTCTATTGGGAATGCAAATAATCTTCAAGATTGGGATATTAGTGGATGTTCGACTCCGGTGGAGCTCTCTTCCACTATTGAGAACGCAACTAATCTCCGAAATTTGAATCTTTGTGGATGTTCAAGTCTAGTGGAGCTTCCTTCCTCTATTGGGAATGCAACTAATCTCCAAGATTTGTATCTTAGTGGATGTTCGAGTCTGGTGGAGCTCCCTTCCTCTATTGGGAACGCAACTAATCTTCGAAATTTGTATCTTAGTGGATGTTCGAGTCTGGTGGAGCTCCCTTCCTCTATTGGGAACGCAACTAATCTCCGAAATTTGAATCTTAGTGGATGTTCAAGTCTGGTGGAGCTTCTTTCCTCTATTGGGAATGCAACTAATCTCCAATATTTGAATCTTAGTGGATGTTCAAGTCTGGTGGAGCTCCCTTCCTCTATTGGGAACGCAACTAATCTCCTAGATTTGGATCTTAGTGGATGTTCAAGTCTGGTGGAGCTCCCTTCCTCTATTGGGAACACAACTAATCTCCAAAAATTGAATCTTAGTGGATGTTCAAGTATGGTGGAGCTCCCTTCCTCTATTGGGAACGCAACTAATCTCCAAGATTTGTATCTTAGTGGATGTTCGAGTCTAGTGGAGGTCCCTTCCTCTATTGGGAATGCAACTAATCTCCAAGATTTGGATCTTCATGGATGTTCGAGTCTAGTGGAGCTCCCTTCCTCTATTGGGAATGCAAATAATCTCCAATATTTGGATATTAGTGGATGTTCAAGTCTGGTGAAGCTCCCTTCCTCTATTGAGAACGCAACTAATCTCCGAAATTTGAATCTTTGTGGATGTTCAAGTCTGGTGGAGCTTCCTTCCTCTATTGGGAATGCAACTAATCTCCAAGATTTGTATCTTAGTGGATGTTCAAGTCTGGTGGAGCTCCCTTCCTCTATTGGGAACGCAACTAATCTCCGAAATTTGTATCTTAGTGGATGTTCGAGTCTGGTGGAGCTCCCTTCCTCTATTGGGAACGCAACTAATCTCCGAAATTTGAATCTTAGTGGATGTTCAAGTCTGGTGGAGCTCCCTTCCTCTATTCGGAATGCAACTAATCTCCAATATTTGAATCTTAGTGGATGTTCAAGTCTAGTGGAGCTCCATTCCTCTATTGGGAATGCAACTAATCTCTAAGATTTGAATATTAGTGGATGTTCAAGTCTGGTGGAGCTCCCTTCCTCTATTGGGAACGCAACTAATCTCCAAGATTTGAATCTTAGTGGATGTTCAAGTCTGGTGGAGCTCCCTTCCTATATTGGGAACGCAACTAATCTCCAAGCTTTGGATCTTAGTGGATGTTCGACTCTGGTGGAGCTCCCTTCCTCTATTGGGAATGCAACTAATATCTATGATTTAAATCTTAGTGCATGCTCGAGTCTAGTGGAGCTCCCCACCTCTATCGGAAACCTTCATAGTTTGTGGGTGTTGAATTTGTGTAGATGCTCAAAGTTAGAGGTTCTTCCAACCAACGTCAACTTGGTATCCCTCATCACACTTCGTCTCGATGGTTGCTCATTGTTAAAAAGTTTTCCCGAAATTTCCACCAACATCAAAAATCTCAGTCTTATTGGAACGTCAATAGAAGTTCCTTCATCGATCAGGTCATGGTCTAATCTTGAAGAATTGCATATGTCATACTCTGAAAACCTCAAGGAATTCCCGTATACTCTTGACAGCATCACATTGCTTCACTTGAGCGATACAGAAATACAAGAGATTGGTCCATGGGTCAAGGGATGCTCTCGTCTACGTGGACTTGTACTTACCGAAATGCAGAAGCAATCTCAGAGCTTCCGGATTCCCTATTGTTTCTAGATGCAGAGAATTGCGTGTCCCTGGAGAGATTAGATTGCTCCTTTAGTAATCCAGAGATTCATCTCAACTTTCGAAACTGCTTCAAACTAAATCAGGAAGCGAGAAATCTCGTCATCCAGACATCAACCCGTGAAGTTGCGGTCTTACCAGGTGGAGAAGTTCCTGCATACTTCACTTTCCGATCTTCTCGGAATTCCTTAACAGTGAAGTTGAATGAAAAGCCTCTTCGTACATCAACAAAATTTAGGGCCTGCATCGTGTTTGGTAGTGAGGCTGAATTTTGGGACCGATTCACTTTGGAATGTAGAATCACGTCCAATAAAAATGCTCGCAATTCGTCTATCTTTGAGAAATACTTCCCAAAACCAATTTTCACGGAGCATCTGTACGTATTCGACGTTGAAGCAGAGGAGTTGACTTCCACCGAGCTTGATTTTGTGTTCCAACTCAAGCTCTACTATGGCGATATCAAGAACAAATGGATAAAAGAATGCGGGATACTCCAACTCTTGGAGCCTCATGTTGATGAAGAGCATCAAAGTTGCAAGAGACAATGACGAAAAAGAATCCAAAAACTAAACACATAATGTGGAGGCAGCGGGATGACGAAAAGCAGAGAATCTCGTATTGGTAGATTGCAAATATCAGTGAAAGCGAACTGTTTCGGAGAAGTAGAAAGGAGAAGAGATTAAGTCAAAACGATCCGTGCGGGCTTCGAGACAATGACAGGAGAAGAAACAATCTGTGCGGACTTCGATTCGAAGAATTGTTTGCGTAATGAGAATTGTTTTGGAACCTCGTTGTCTCACAAGTGTTGATGGGAACCCTCATGAGCATAACTTGGTCTCTGAGATTGAGTCCGTTGAAAAGAATCTCAATGTCTTTTCAAGGAGTTATAGAGGATTTGGAATGCGTGTGTCTTAAGATGAGATGCAGAGCGAAGAAGAAGGTGATCATAGTCAAATCTGTATCAGTTATTGCACGGGAGATATTGCATGACACTGAAACGTTTCGCTCTGAAATAGTCCGCGTTGAAAAGTACAGAGAGACTTGATCTTCGATATAAGCGAAAAAATTCTGAAGCACTCGATACCTTTCTGACTGCAGTCTATAATGAGACTCTACGGTGCACTTGTCCAGGCCGATATCCCCGGTAACATCCATGGTATTGAACATGGATGGGCTTGGTTTACCGAGTTCCTTAACAAAACCTCAGCACACAACAGAGCTGCTTCAACAGCCTTGAACGCGTTCCTCCAGACCGCAGGACTTGGTCTTCATCAGAGGTATAAATCTCAGTCCTTGAAAGCTATGAATGTTGTCATTTATCTTGTTTCATTTAGATTTTGTGATGAAGAGTTTCTTTCTTGATGGATAAACGTGTGAATTCTCAATTCTCAATCTTTTGTGGCTTTTGTCTATCTGCAGTCTCAAGGAACCTCAAGGAAGAACTATGCAGACTAATTTGACCAAGGAGTCATCAGCAGAACAACAACAATCATCATTACTGTGAGGTGGCAAGACTATCAAGATTGAGTCTTCTTCTTTGATTTTCTTATAATTTGGTACTTCTGTAAATATAAGTGATGCTCTATTTTCTTATAATTTGGTACTTCGTTATTACAGATTATGTTTACCTACAAAAAGTGTGATTTCTCGTCTTGTTTTGAGTATTTATCATGTTTCATTTAGATTCACTGATTCACTAGTTCAAGAGTTGCTTTCTTGCTGGATAAACGTGTGAATTCTCAATTCTCAATCTTTTGTGGCTTTTGTCGATCTGCATTCACAGTTATAAGGCTCTGTTTTTTAGTTCTCTGTTTCATGAGAATTTGTTGTGTCTCTGCTATTTGTTTCCAGAACTTTGGTTCGTTTGGTCTTCTAAAATTGATTTGACAAAACATAAATGAACAGATACTTGTCCTGAACTTTGGCATGTTCAGGTTTAAATCTGCCTAAAGTCCTTAAAATGAACTTTGCTCTCTTCCCAAAAACATGCAACGACAATTCCGCAAGATTATTGTACCTATTTGCCGATTGTTTTCTGCATTTCCTAACACAGTTCAAGCATAGAGAGAAAAATGTGGAAGAAATCAAGAACAAGAGCGACCGCAGTAACTCAAAATTGCATTAATCGTCACATTGAATCTGTCTTTTTGGGTAAAAAACTATGCATCAGTCTTTTGCTGGAATGCAGAAGTAAACATTGTTTACCAAAATGAGGGAAATAGAAACACTTCCCAATGTCTTTTTTAGAATATTTTCTTTGTTTATATGCTCTCTCCACCTTTTGTTAGTCTCTTCTCCACTATCCAACCAAACCTACACAGAGCAGAAACGCTAAGTAAATTAGTCGAAATAAAGCATTAATGGTGCAAACAGTGGGATTTCTCGAACATCAAATCATTTTCAAGAAAACTTGTATGTGGTTGCTTGCAAGGAAATGCCAGTTTAAATTGACTAATTTAGGCTTACCCTAAAATGTAGCCAAGACTATACGAACATTTTGCGGTACTGCTTTTTCTCTTCGTTGTCTCTAACGGCAATCTGCACATACATAGAACTTAAGGTGTTAACGTCAGCTTAAAGACTTTTATGCTCCAAGTTTAATTCCTCAGATTGTTTATAAGCATACCGACCTTTTTCATTACAGCAGCATATTCTTTCTTGAGACCAGCTGAGAATCAACACCCGGTAACATGCACAGGCGTAAAAACATGTTAATTAGATTTCTCTCCCAATAAATTTAGGTCAGGTGTGTAATAATATATACATCAATGATGATGAACCAAACAAGTAAAACCACTAAACAATAGACGGTTGAAGAAACACTCACCGTCGTTAGGTTCGAATTGAAGAGCTTTCTCAAGGCTTTCTGCGGCAGCATCAATATTATTGAGAGCCATGTATGCCTAACATTACCAACAACAACAAGCACAGTTATGAAATAGAAACCATATTCATCTCAAGAGAACTCCATTATTTCGTATATATCTAGGCCTAGATTGTAGAACACTGTCGGAACAATAACTTTTTTTAAGTACCTGGCCTTGTCGAAACAATGCTTTAACATTGTTATCTTCATCACGCATAGCAAATTCAGTGTCCAACAACGCTCCTTTTGCATCTCCAAATTTCAGTTTGCAGGCCTGCCACAGGAGCCATGATAAACACGAGTACAAAATGTCAGCTATAGAGGGAAGCCAAATCAATTGAGTTGGATTAGTGAAAACATTGGAGACATAGTTAGAAATGCAATCAAAGTTATCTGAGCAATGATTTAATCAGTTTTATGTATGTTCCATAAGCATATCTCAAGGACAAAACCAAAATAAATGGAAGGTCTACATTGTAATCAGGTTCAATATTTAGTTCACAATATATTCCCCAAACACCTATAATTCTAACGAAAATGCAGCTCATCCGTTCAGGTATTCATGTGGAAAACCTGACAGAGTGCGAAAATAAATAGGTTGTTTGAAAAAACCAACAGATTCCAGAGACTGTACATGTTTCGGATGGTACCTAAACACACACATATATAGTCTATATAGATTTGACAAACAACAGAAGATATTAACAAGGAATGTAAGCTTAACAAAAGGTCAAAACATGAAACTTACAGCACTATTAGTGAAGATTTGCGACTTTGTCTTACGCAAGGCAGTACTCGTCTCTGCAAGATCACAAGTAGAGAGAGTGAATGAGAGACATTGGTATCAATATTCCCTAAGATGCCAGCAAGTGGAAATATATATAGAGGAAAAATGATGAACAACCTTGATCAATGCCCTCTTTCTCCCAGCAAATATCCAGATAGCGCAAAGCCTTACGGTACTTTCTAAGTGCCATCTTGTAGTCTTGTTTCTGAGAATTAATTGAGGTCAAAAAACAGATCAGATTCATAGAAATGAAAATCTGGAACATCCGATTCAATTCAAANGTGTTTTACACACTAAAAAGTGGAATAATAAAAAAATAATTTCAAAAAGTGTGAATCAAACATCCCAAAATTGGACATACTGCAAACAAAGATACTATATTGGTATAAAATATACTGTTATCTAGAAATAAAACCATTTTTTATAACTGTGTAGATATAGAATTGTAAAATATAATGTTATATATAGTGCATTTCACTATTAGAATAAATTAACTCTAACATTTATGAAAAGAAAACTATATGTGAATAAAATTTAGCATAAATAATAGGAATAATAAAACTAAATAAAACAAATAACTACCTTTTGAGTCGATTAGAACCATATCGATCGTTAGTACCAACAACATGCAATAGGGTATTGTTGTGCAAAGTCTTATGATATTCACATTTATTTTTCACGTATTCTTCAAAAGTTTCAAATCATAGATTGAATTTTAAAAAAAGAATCATGAGAAACAAAAATTATAATTAGATCAGAAATGCTACTTTTTAAAAATAATGAGTAAAATGTTTATGGAAGACATGTCATCTTATATAGAGTCTAATTGTAAGGTTTCCAAATAATGTTATATAGATTTTGAAAAATTGTGTTCTCTGTTTTATGAGAAAAATGGGGAAGAAAGCAAGAACAAGAGCGACCGGAGTAACTCAAAATTGCATTAATCGTCACATTGAATCTGTCTTTTGGGTAAAAAAGTATGCATCAGTCTTTTGCTGGAATAAAGAAGTAAACATTGTTTACCAAAATGAGGGAAATAGAAACACTTCCCAAAGTCTTTTTTAGAATATTTTCTTTGTTTATATGCTGTTTCCACCTTTTGTTAGTCTCTTCTCCACTATCCAACCAAACCTACACTGAGCAGAAACGCTAAGTCAATTAGTTGAAATAAAGCATGAATGGTGCAAAGAGTGGGATTTCTCAAACATCAAATCATTTTCAAGAAAACTTGTATGTGGTTGCTTGCAAGGAAATGCCACAGCTTAAATTGACTAATTTAAGACTTACCCTAAATGTAGCTGAGCATGCTATACGAACATTTTGCGGTACTGCTTTTTCTCTTCATTGTCTCTAACGGCAATCTGCATATATATAGAACTTAAGGTGTTAACATCAGCTTAAAGACTTTTATGCTCCAAGTTTAATTCCTCAGATTGTTTATAAGCATACCAACCTTTTTCATTACAGCAGCATATTCTTTCTTGAGACCAGCTGAAAATCAACACCCGGTAACATGCACACGCGTAAAAAAAAGCTAATTAGATTTCAGATTTGGGTCAGGTGTGTAATATACTCATACATCAATAATGATGAACCAAACGAGTAAAACCACTAAACAATAGATGGTTGAAGAAACACTCACCGTCGTTAGGTTCGAATTGAAGAGCTTTCTCAAGGCTTTCTGCGGCAGCATCGATATTATTGAGAGCCATGTATGCCTAACATTACCAACAAGCACAGTTATGAAACAGAAACCATATTCATCTCAAGAGAAATCCATTATTTCATTTATACCTAGGCCTAGATTCTAGAACACTTTCGGAACAATAACTTTTTTAAGTACCTGGCCTTGTCGAAACAATGCTTTAACATTGTTATCTTCATCACGCATAGCAAATTCAGTGTCCAACAACGCTCCTTTTGCATCTCCAAATTTCAGTTTGCAAGCCTGCCACAGGAGCCATAATAAACACGAGTACAAAATGTCAGCTATAGAGGGAAGCCAAATCAATTGAGTTGGATTAGTGAAAACATTGGAGACATAGTTAGAAATGCAATCAAAGTTATATGAGCAATGATTTAATCAGTTTTACGTATGTTCCATAAGCATATCTCAAGGACAAAACCAAAATAAACGGAAGGTCTACATTGTAATTAGGTTCAATATTTAATTCACAATATATTCTCCAAACACCTATAATTCTAACGAAAATGCAGCTCATCCGTTCAGGTATCCATGTGGGAAACCTGACAGAGTGCAAAAATAAATAGGTTGTTTGAAAAAACCAACAGATTCCAGTGACTGTACATGTTTCGGATGGTACCTAAACACACACATATATAGTCTATATAGATTTGACAAACAACAGAAGATATTAACAAGGAATGTAAGCTTAACAAAAGGTAAAATGGAAAACGATCTATTTCCCCACGAAAAATTCCTTATCTAGTTAGATCTCCACCGAACTATGTCTTGTGTATACTTTCTCACGAAATCAAAGTTAAAGATGTAAATCCCCTGGAAAAAAAGTTCGAGACTTAAATCCCCACGGATGTCGGTTTCCACGGTTTATAATCTAAACCCGAGCCTAAACTATTAAACCATGATCCTAAACTGAATTATAATCCAATTCAACTAAACCCAATCCGAAACAACTAAACCCGACTACCCGACTTCTTATTCACCCAATTTTTTTTTGCCCGAAGAAGAAATCGGGACCACCCCTTCTTCTTCACCTCACTTTTTTTTTTTTTTTTTTTTTTCATTTTTCAGATTCTCACACTCACGTTTCCGGTGAACCCACGGCAACGTGAATCGTGACTCGAACAAGGCTTTATCAAGCGAACCATTTGGCCTAAATCCTTCACCGGTGGTCTCGCTCCAGTTTTCAATCCAAGTTTCTATGTAGATTTGTGAATATGTGAATAACAAGTTTAGTCAACAGTACAAAGCCACAATCGGAGCTGATTTTGTCACCAAGGAGCTTCAAATCGATGACAGGCTCGTCACATTGCAAGCGTGTTTCTTTGATTTGAAACCTGCTTGTTTTTTTTGGAGATTTTTTTGTTTTCTTTTGTTTTGTGTTTATCATTCTCTATGTGTGTTCTTTAGATTTGGGACACTGCTGGGCAAGAGAGGTTCCAGAGTCTTGGTGTTGCATTCTATAGAGGTGCAGATTGATGTGTGCTTGTTTATGATGTCAATTACCTAAAGTCGTTTGATTCTCTCGACAATTGCTTTTAGCTTTCTTCTCCAATTGGCTCTACTTGGTAATTCCCTTTCATATTGCTTGGTAACAAGGTTGATATCGATGGAGGAAAATAGCCGAGTGGTAAGTAAGCCCTTAGCTTTTTAGTAGACAAAATTAAGAAACTTGGATTGAAAACTGAGAAGATGAGCAAGTAGTCATCAAGTCCTTGTTTGTTCAAAGGGATATGATTGATGTAATTTGGCAGATATTTCCAGGGGATTCCGGAGTCTGGTTCGGAGCCTGAGCAAAGAGGAGGATGTGCTTGCTAAAGAAGCAGCTCTTGCTCTGTTTGATTTGTGCATTAGGTGCTTTGTTTGTTGTGAGTGTGTGGTTGTGTTCGAAGTTAGATCCAGAGAATGGGTTTTCGGTTTCACTGAAGAAGAAGAAGCAGTGGCTCGCAAGAAGAAATCGGCGGAGGAGAAGCGGAATTAGGGCTACGAGGAGGAGGAGCTGCTTGTGGTGGTGGATGCTGACGGTGATGAGGTTGATACTCAATTGCGGCAGCGACGGAGGAAGGAGTCGGAGGGATGGAGGAGTTTAAGCGTCAAAGAAGATTTATTTTTCTTTTGTATTTTTTTGTTTTATTAATTAAAATAAAAAATAAAATAATAAGATGATTTTGGTTTAGAAATCGGGTATGGGTCATAATCTGTAGTTTAGAAATCTAATCGGATCGTAATCGGTTAAAAGTCGGGTTTTAGATAGTTAACCATAATTAGTCGGGTCTCTTGAGTGCAAAGAAGATTCTTGGTCGCTCTATGGTAGACTAACAAAGCAACTTCAGCACCAAAAGGATTTTTTGCAGTGTACGTCGGCGAAAATCCAAAGAAGTAGAGATACTTAGTTCCCATCTCGTACTTGAACCAGCCTTTGTTTCAAGCTCTTCTCAGTAAAGCGAAGACGAATTCGGGTTTAACCATCCGATGGGCAGCTTGACGATCCCTTGTCTTGAAGATACTTTCCTCACTGTAACTTAGTTTTCGGATCCAAGGATAACACATTATCAAAAGAAGCCCTAACATTTTTTTAACCCTAGGTAATTGAGCTAATCCGTGTAAATAACTATTTGTTGGATATGGATTTAACTCATTGGGCCTGCGGATTCTGTTTTGAGCCTCGGTTGGACAAAATTGCTTGGAAAGGACGCGCACCAAGTGCTTTAGTGAAGATATACGCTAATTGTTCAATCGTCGAAATATATTTTGTTCGAACAATCCCAGCTTGTATATCATCTCGAATGAAATGATAATCAAGGTCTACATGTTTCGTTCGCTCATGAAACACATGATTAGTTGCAATGTGAAGCGCATATTGGCTATCAGAATACATATCCATTGCGCCAGAATGAGTGATAACCATAGATTACAACACACTCTTTATCCACTTTAACTCCTTCAACACAACAACCATAGCCCGACACTCTGTTTCTGCTGAAGAAAGAGATACTACATCTTGCTTCTTTGACTTCCACGACACAGAAGAATTACCAATTGTATCAACCATCCATTCAAAGATCTTCTCGTAAGAGGGCATCCAACCCAATCTGAATCACACCAACCTGTAATATGGAAATCACATTCAGCTTTCAAAATAATTCCTAGTCCTGGACATCCATTCAAGTAAAGAACAACTCTCAATGCAGCCATCCAATGATCCTTCCTTGGCTCGTGCATAAACTGAGACAAGATGTGAACTGAGTAAGCAAGATCTGGTCTAGTCGCATCCAGATAAATTAACCGTCAAACAAGTCTCTCATACTTCTTCGGATTAGCAAGAACCGTAATCGTCCATTTTCGCCAACTGATGGTTCGGCTCCATCGGAAACTCTACCGGCTTACCACCAAGCAGTCCAACATCAACAATAATATCAAGATCATACTTCCTTTGTGACAAGTATATACCCTCTTTGCTTCGTGCAACTTCGAATCCAAGAAAATACTTCAGTTTACCCAAATTTTCCATATGAAAGCAACTACTCAAATATGTTTTGAACTTCTGTATAACCTCTGGAGAGTTCCTTGTCACCACGAGATCATCAACATACACTAGAACCTACAAGTGAACCATACCACGAACCAATGAGAAAATAGAGTAATCAGCTCTACTCTGTATGAACCCATACCCCCAAGAGTGCCTTTGTATGTTTGGCAAATTAAACCAACACCTCGGAACTTGTTTCATACCACAATGACTTTTGCAAACGACACACCATCCCCTTCTTAGAAGAGCTGAAACCTTGAGGTAATCTCATATACACTTCTTCATCCAAGTCTCCATGAAGAAATGTATTATGCACATCCATCTGATGCAATTCCCAATTCTTCCCAGCAGCAACCTGAAGAACCAATCTAACAGTGCTCATCTTTGCCACTAGAGAAAATGTATCAGAATAATCGAGCCCCTCCTTTTTTCAATTACCACATGCTACCAGTATTGCCTTATACCTTTCAATCGTTCCATTTGCATTATACTTACTAGTAAAAACCCACGTGCACTCAGTAAGATGCTTACTGATATACTTGGTTTTACCGCTTTCTATCGTATGTTTTGGTATATCTTTTAATCGTTTTATCGAGTCAAAGTCCGTTTTTAGAGTCTTTTAGTCATTTATTTAGATATCTCAGGTAAAAAGGCGTCTAAAGAAGAAATTGGAGTTACGAGGGCAAAAACGCACGAAACCGTGAAGAAAATAGCAAAATCGGTCGATGCAAGGAGTGCATCGACCGATCAAACACCACCAGAAGATTTCCAATCGACCGATGCAGAGTGGAACCGGTCGATGGAGCCGTCGATGCAATCCCAACAGAAGATCCAACATCGATCGATGCAAGGAGTGCATCGATTGATGCAACACACCCCGAAGATCAGCAATCGATCGATGCAAGAAGTGCATCGATCGATGCAACATGACCAGAGAAGCAGCAATCGACCGTTGCAGGCCGACGAGAAGAAAAAAGAAACTTCTGATTTTCTTGTTTTGCCTTGGAAACTCCCTATTTTGACCTAATTCAACCTAGACCTATATATACTCTATTTTTAGCCTCTTTGACGGCACAGCTTGATACCGCTTTTCATTATACTCAGACTTTTTGCTCTTGATTATTGTAAGCTTTGGAGAAGAATCTTGGCATCTATTGAGAAGAATTCTAAACCATTTTCTCTTAATCTATACTATGTCTTCTTCATCTCTTTGCTTGTTCTCTGTTTCCATGTCTGAGTAGTTCACTAGTTAGGTTTAGGGTTTCAAAGGGATCCATGAATCATTGAGTTAAACACAAATAGGGATTTATCTTTTGTGGTTTTCGCTTATTGTTGTGTTTATTGCTTAGGCTTGAGCTGACCGCTAGGTCTATGAACTAGGGCTTAATCTAAGAGCGCGAAAGTGTATTAGGTTGTTAGAAAGAACATAAGCGAGCGAATTATCCTTAGCATGCGGAAGTTGATGTTAAGGTGATTCGTGAACATATTGAACCTGCTCGTTAAGGCTGACCTAGAATTCTATGCCAACGGAAGTTAGGATTTTAGGGTGCTAGGTTTAGTAACCATTAGCAAAGAAGTGGATTGGTTAATATTTATGTTTGAGTTTGAAACTTGTGTTTAATTTTTCCCTGAATAGTTGTCTGATTCGTGATCTCTGGATTCCTGCGAAGAAACCCTTGACCTAACGCTTTTCCCTTATTGAATTTACATCGTTTTTAATTGCTTTCGTTACTTTACCAAAACCAACCATATTCTTGTCCTAGCTTAGTTTTGAATTGTGAGAATTGTAGTGTAACATTGGTCTCTGTGGATTCGATCCTAAAGTAGTGCATTGACAACCGTTACGATTGCGGTACTGTGAACTTTAGTACTAATTGACTAGGTGAAAACACTGAAATCAATTTGGCGCTGTTGCCGGGGACCAATAGCGTTACCTTCAATTCTGAATTTGAAATTTAGTCTAAGATTTACTAACGTATTTTATTTTTACTCTCTCGTGTGTTTTAGGTGACTAACCAAAAAACTGGGTGGAGTTACCAAAAGCAAGGGCTCCGAGAACCTCCTTGAGCTCGACAACCAAGAGCTAGTGAGGTTAGAACGTACGAGCAGAAGAGCAAGGTCAAACCCTGTCACCATGAACGACGAAAACAATAACCAACAAAACGCTACGGCAGCTGAACTTCGGAGGCTACAAGAGCAAGTGCAGCAGTTGCAACAGCAGCAACAGATGCAACATCAACAACAGCCTGCTATCGGGGCCTTGGACACGCCTCATACCTTCTACCAGAGCAGAGCTGCCATCCGTCCACCAGGCATTACGAGGCAAGACTATGAGATTAAACCTCAGATGATTGCATTGGTGAAAAAACACGTGTTCCATGGCCTACCTGCAGAGCACCCAATGGATCATATTGAGAATTTCGAAGAGATCTGCAGCACCACCAAATCGAATGGGGTACCAGCTGACTATCTCAAGTGCAAGCTCTTCCCTTTCTCTTTGGCGGACAAGGCACTGAGATGGCTGAAGTCACTTCCAGCTGGATTGTTGACTACTTGGGATGACTGCAGATCTACTTTCTTAGACCACTTCTACACCAACTCTAAGACAGCTTCACTGCGGAACAAACTCACTACTTTCCAGCAGCATGTGGGTGAGTCTTTCTGCGAAGCTTGGGAGAGGTTCAGAGAGTACTGATATACTCATATTTTACATGTTCTAGCATGCATTTTAATTAGAGTTTTGTGTCATTTGCATGCATAATCATGGTTTTGTCTTGCATTTAGGTCCCATTTAGAGTTTAGGACATTTGCATTAGGTTCTAGTGAGTTTTTGCATCATTTGGAGTGTTTTCTAGGTGTTTGGAGACAGTTTGGGTATATTTGGAGAAATGGACCAAAGTATAATGCAAGGGTCATCCGAACCTGCCAGAACGAAGGTTCTCCGATCTGATTTAGCCTCGGAGGTGTTCATGAAAGTTGTAGAGGGATGAGTTATCTTTCTACCGGAGTTTGAATCAAGCCATTTGGACGTGTGTTTGGGAGATATGACAGATTCACTGGAGGTATATCCGCCTGCCGAGACAGTTTCGCCCAATACTGACATGTGACGTCGGTATTGAAGCTTCAGGGGGCTACACCGAGGTCACACATCGGTGTTGCTCCTCGGTGTAGAAACATGAGCAAAATTCCTTAATACCGACATACAATACAGAGATGTGCTAATTAGTGATTCACAAATGAGAATTTGATCTTGGATTAGTAATTAACAAAGTAATTAATGCCTTGAGAGAGGATTAGATAAGATTAATGATCTTTGCCTAGGGATTAGTTTTCATTGAGTATTGGACATCATTAATTAGCTATGGGATCACCTTAAACCAATTGCCTTATCCTTGAATTCGTCTTTTATTATCGTCTTAATCTTGTTTAGTACCTTATCTTGTTTTCTTTGCTTGAATTTGAATCAATTAGGTTGTTAGAAATCAAAACTACTTTTATTTGCTTAACTTATGAAGATTTATGCATTCCTAGTGCTTGAGACTCTACCCATTGGATTCGATACCTCATATACTACATAATATATTGAGTAATTGACTCAAAGACTTGCAAAAGTCGATTATCAATTTGGCGCCGTTGCCAATTGGGTTTAGCTTTCAACATTAGGATTTTACTTCTTTTTGAGATTAAGCCTTTTTCTCTTCTTTTGTTTACTAATCTCTCTTTCTAGCTCTCTCTTGTTGGTGCATGAACTTGCGTTCTAAAGGCAACAACAATCTTGTTGAGCCACGAGACGACATCCACCTTCTACAACGCGGTCTTAGAGCAAGAAGAGAGAGGGAACGGGTTGTACACATTGCTAGGCTCGGTATGGAGAACGTGCAAGTGAACCTGGTTGGAAAAAACAATGACCACGTTGCTAATGCTCCACATCAAGGAGCAAATGGTGGTAATGGAAACCACCACCCACCCACCTAGAGCTCCACACCACTTTGATCGAGCTCAAAACGTTGTTGGCGCGGGTGATGCAGCCAATACCCATGTCAACCGCCAAGGAATCCAAGCACCACCGGTTGAGACCAACGACTTTGAGGTCAAAGCTAGCTTCATCAACATGGTGCAAAGCAACAAATTTTATGGCTTGGCGGTGGAAGATCCTCTTGATCACTTGGATCACTTCGACCGGATTTGTGGCTTGACCAAGATGAACGGTGTCTCAGAGGATAGCTTCAAGCTAAGGCTGTTCCCATTCTCTCTTAGGGACAAAGCACGGTAATGGGAAAAGAATCTTCCCCAAGGTTCCATCACCTCTTAGAATCAATGCAAAACCGCATTCCTTGCCAAGTTCTTCTCCCATTCTAGAACGGCTAAGCTAAGAAATGAGATCTCGAGCTTCACTCAACAAACAAATGAGAGCTTCAATGAAGCATGGGAGCGGTTTAGGGGCTATACAATGCAATTCCCTCATCATGGATTCTCGGATGCTTCCCTCTTGAGCACACTCTACCGTGGAGCACTTCCAAAGATCCGTATGTTGCTTGATACCGCTTCTAATGGAAATTTCTTGGCCAAGGACGTAAATGAAGCAATGGAGTTGGTTGAGAACCTTGCTTTGAGTGATGGAACATATGGTGATGAGTATGATCGGTCTACAAGGACCACAAGCGACTTTGAGGAACAACGACGAACCAAAGAGATGAAAGCTCTAAGTGAAAAGTTAGATAAGCTTGACAAGCTTATCACTACATCTCAAAAGGCGGTTCACTTTGTTGGTGATTGTGAGGCAAACCAAGGGTTCCAAGAACACATGGTGGATTTGAGAAACAAAGAAGAAGTGCACTATGTCGGGAATCATGGTGGCTATCAAAAGAACTTCAACAACAATCAACAACAAAGTTTTGTCCCTCCAAATCAATTTCAAGGGAACCAAGGAGGCCACTACAACAAAGCTCCATTCATTCCTCAACCCGGTCTTCAAAGCAACAACTCCATGCCTCAAGACCTTGATATGAAGACCATGCTTCAACAACTTCTTCAAGGACAAGCTAATGGAGCAATGGATGTGAGCAAGAAGATGGAGGAAATCCATACCAAAATGGTTTGCTCCTATAATGATCTACATAAGAAGCTTGAGGCATTGAGTTCAAAAGTGCACCAAATGGAGACCAAGGGAACCAATGGAGACAAAGTGCAACAAGGTTCTTCAAACGGGAAAGCCATACAAACCTCAAAGGAGTATTGCAATGTCATCTTCTCATATGAATCACGTCCCATTGATGATCATGAAGCCACCATTAGAGAAATTGATTCTATGCTTTATGGTTCACATGTCGAAGCGCTTTCCCCTAGAGACGTTCCCTTGAAGCTCAATGTTGACATCGAGGAACAAGGTGGGGGGATGACTTTTGGGAATGATGAGGACGTGACCATGGTTGAAGACAAGGGTAGTGTCGATTGCATTGATTCACCAAGCACAACTAGGATCGAGCCTAAGTCTCTCCCCAAGCTTGGTAATCCCGGTAAGTTCTCTATAGCTTGCTCTCTTGGAGATTTGGAGATTGAGGATGCTTGATGTGACTCCGGTTCAAGTGTGAACGTCATGTCCCGTGAGATGCTTAAAAGCCTAGGGATAAGAAGCCTCACTCATCACCCATCACCCATCACTTTCGGAGATGCCTCTTCACGGAAACCGCTTGGTCTTCTTGAAGATTATCCGCTTAAAGTTGGGAATTGTATAGTCCCAATGGATTTCGTTGTTATGGAAATGAAGAAGACCAACAAGCTCCCACTTCTCCTTGGAACCCCATTCCTACTTACTACCGGTGCTAGAATGGCACTACAAGAAAACAACGATTTGGCGACTACAAGTAGCGACTAAGTAATTAGTCGCCAAAAGTTGCGACTGCATTGCGACTAAATTGCGACTATTTGGCGACCAATACAATTTAGTCGTAACTATGTCGCTAAATTACGACTACAAAACATAATCTCTAAATTAGTCGCTATTTTACGACTAATTTATGACTACATTTCTACATTTCAGACGCATACTAATAGTCACCTAATAGTCGCTAAATTAGCGACTATTGTTCGACTTTTACATTTAGTCGCTAATGAACGACTAATTAACGACTAATTTCGGCGGGTCGCAAGGTAGTCGGTAATCAGTCGTAAATTATCGGTGAAAAACACGTTTTCTTCGTTTTGGGTTGGTGTACCTGTTTTATGCGACTAAAATAATTAGTCGCCTTTCAGAAGCTTTATAGTCGCTATTTAGTCGCCAAGAATGTCTATATAAGCAAAATTAACCCCATTTCTTCTCCTCATTCGATCTCAAAATCAAAAAAAAAAAAACAAAAAACAAAAAACAAAAAAAAAACGAAAAGAAAAAAAAAATTCAGTTTTTTTAGTTAAATAATGTCGGGAAATTACAATTATAATAATTTCCGAGAGTGGATGTATAAGAGGTTCGATGAAGAGACGG
>PKMM01050834.1:3163387-3192944 GCA_002933915.1 Eutrema heterophyllum
TGAACATACGATGGTACGTTTTCACGAAACGCATCATTCACCATCTGAACGTTTGCATCTACTTCCGGTGTTTGTTCCTCTATCCTACCTGAATAATTAAAACTACTACAATAATGTTGCACCATTGAATCAGTTTCTCCGTGCGTATACCAAACCTTGTAACCCGGCATAAACCCATTCCTATAAAGGTGATTCCATACCTCCTTAATAGAGACTAATCTATGATTCCGACATTTAGTACATGGACAATACAATTTACCGTATTCAGACGTCATGGTATTGTTTGTCGCAAATGTCATGAATTCCTCAACACCTTGTGCATACTCATCCGTCAGTTGATTCGTCGCTGGATCTTGTCGTGGTTTATCCATCCACGATCGAAAATAATCATAAGGGTTTGGATTTGAAGAAGACATTTTCTAAGTTTTTTTTTGTGTAAGTTGTGAATGAGGGTGGAGAGATATTTATAATGGATTTTCCGCGTATTCCCGACCGATTTCCGACCGGTTTCCGACCGGTTTTGTAATCGCAACGGCTAATGCAACGGGAAGATTAACGGATCTATTTCGTCGGAAATTGGTCTGGAATTCCGACCCATTTCCGACGAGTATACATCAGTCTCTAACTCGTCGGAAATTGGTCGGAATTCCAGACCAATTTCCGACCAATTCATATAATCGCAAAACGGCTATAATTAACGGATCTATTTCGTCGGAAATTGGTCTGGAATTTCGACCAATTACCGACGAACTTACATCGGTCTCTAACTCGTCGGGAATTGGTCGGAATTCCAGACCAATTTCCGACCAATATATTTTCGTCGGAATTTCCCGACCAATTTCCGACGGATTTTGTTTCCTCGGTATTTCGTCGGAAATTGGTCTGGAAATTCCGACGAAAATATATTGGTCGGAATTCCCGTCGGGAATCGGGCTGTTTTCTTGTAGTGTCCTTAGGTCTAGAACACTTGAATAAGGTTAATTCACTCTCATGACACTAACCTCTTTATTAATCACTTAATCAAGATCAAATTCTCATTTGTGATTAAATGACTAACAAGCATTAATATCAAGTTCCAATAACCAAAATACACCTTAGACAACCATTCTCATGAGTTAAGATATGTAAATCTCTTATTTAGTTATTTGGGAAATTTCATCAAACACTTGGTGTGCATGAAATTCCCTTAGTTCTATATGAACTTTCTCAAGCCTAATCTAGCATTAAAAACACTAAATAAGAAAGGAAAGCAAGGATTCACAACATAAGCATCATAAATCAATCTTCAAATCATCATAATCAAACAAACCATGATCCAACAAAAAGTCTAAAATCTAAAGAACATGAACAACAAAAGAGAAAAAGACATAAAGATAAATAAATTGCATAAATAAAAGATAGAGTTGAAGAAATCTTCTCTAGAGTGGCATTTGTTATGAAGAACAATCAAAATCCCTCCAAAAGAGAGTGTGGGTCGTGCACAACCCTTGGGAGAAGAAGACTTAGCAAAAAAAAAAAAGGTTTCAAGAGTATTTATACAAAAGTGGGTCGAATGGGAATGGATGGATCGATCCTTTTTGCTTATGGTCGATCCTTTTTGCTCCTGGTCGATCCTTTGAGCTCCTGGTCGATCATTTGTGCACCGATCGATCGATCCTTTTCCTCGTGGTCAGTATGCGCGCCAGACAGACATGTTCTCAGTAAAGCGGTCATATCTCTCGAACCACACATCCGAATGACCTAAATTCAACTCCAGTAGACAGCTAACGCCTTTCTCTACAACTTCCATGAATACCGTTGAAGCTGAATCAGATCGGAAGGCCTTCGTCCAGCCACATCTTTGAGACACCTCGGGTGAACTCTTCCTTCTCTTAAGCTCAATCACTCCAATCATCCCAATTATCTCCAAAACACCTAGAAACACTGCAAATGCATGCAAGACTCATTAGGACCTAATGAAAACACCTAATAATCTAATTTAGACCAAAATGCTATAAAAACTATGAAAGACACATGCATGAGACCCAAAACATTAACATAAATGCATGCTAAAATGGGTAAAATATAGGAATATCAACTCCCCCAAACTTATTTACTTGCTTGCCCTCAAGCAACCACATAGGAAACAAGAAGAGAGAGAGGTTGAAATGAGAGCTCAAATCCACAATATCATCGAAAAAGTTCAAGCTCAATGTCCAAGTTGATAATTATAGGATGCGATCAAACAAGTCTACTCAAAAAGAGTTAGCCATATCCGTTTCAGCATGAAACAAAGCCCAAGTCTCAACCTACACAATCCTTCCTATCATCCAATCCTTTGACATTCATTCATTGTTCCAAGTGAATCATGTTTATGCAAGACAAGTGAATTCATTTGGTCATGGTTAAGGCCTTGAGATTAAAATGATCTCAAATGTATGTGGTTACTCCAATGCAAGGGGTCTCTCCATGAATGAGCAAGCTTTGCAAAATGCTAAGAGTAAAGATCAATCTATGCATATAAGGATATATTTACATCTACCCAATGCCTAAAAATGTCTCAATCCCTAGCATTTCTAACCATGAAACCCCAACCTAGGCTACCCTTTTCTCACAAGGCTTTTTACCTTCTTCTTCTACTTCATCTTTTCTCACTTGGGGGATTTCTCCTTCTTCATTGACCTTTGTGGCTTGGTGCTTCCTTTTGTTGTTTCCCTAGCTCTTCTTCTCTTTCTTTTTTCTTTGCTTTGCCTCATTTCTCATCACTTGATGTCGTAGCAAAATTTTGGCTTCTTTCGTTTTTCAAAGAACATTCCGAGGCTAAAACTAATGCATGAGAGCTAACTTCATAACCTTGCACCAAACACTTCACAATATTGCATCCCCTTTTTGCCTTTCCATTCACCTTTGGATTCGCTTTTCTTTTCCACCACAATCTCATCGATCATATATCTTCTTTCATACCAAACCCCAAAACTTCCCTTCCTAGCTAGCCTAGCCTAGTCTAACCCTTGATGTTGGGCTAGATCTACATGCAAACCTATCCTTGTCGCCCTAAACTCAACACTTTTTGCCAAGCTTACTCGAAAAATTAGGCCTCACATCCGCACACTAAAGATTTGGCTTGAAAGGAGGGTAGGTTAAAGGTATGGTTAACCGTTCAATGATGGGAATCGGCTATTTGAGCTAACGAGAGGGTGGTAAAAAGAATAAAAAAGCCCAAATATGTGTGTGGTATCCATGAACTCACTATGAGATGCATAAACATGATAATTAAAATGTCAAGATTACGGTTCTCACTTAAGTAGGATTGGACTCAATTAGTGACTCAATTTAGCTAAGACCCGAGTAATGAAACATGAGATCAAAATATGGTTCATCCTTCATTTCAAACTCAATCAAAAGCATCGAACAACTAACAACGAGGGCAATGAACCGAGCTCTTAAAATGATATTATACATGGAGATTACATCATTGCTCTCAATGCAAATGCAAATGCGACCTATATGCAACTATATGCGTTCTTTTTGTGTTCAAAATTGTATGATTTTTTATGCACTTATATGTATGCATGAGACTCAAGTATGCAAAAAAAGAAAATAAGATCATAAAACACAATGTCAAATGACACAAACCCCTCCCCCAAACTTGAATTGCACCGTCTCGGTGCAACAAAAGTAAAAGAGAGAGTAAAAATATGCAAGAATGTATATACAATAAAATGGAGTGAGGATCATACCTTGGAATTGAATCGAGGAGGAGAGGAGTGTGACATGTAGTGGCCGAACCCTCCTTTCATCACACACCTCGACCTTGGACCCAAGAGACAAATCTTAGACCAATCCGACCCAAATTTGTCATCCTTTATTGGGAGGAGCTTGGTCCTCTTATTCATGCTTGTTTTGTGTCGCAAGCTTGACAAGGGATAAGCTTGGGGAGGACCCCAAGGGCGCGTTTAACGTCACTAGCTTGATGGTTGCTTCCTCATTGTCACTCCCTTCATGAAAATCACAATAAAAGTGAAAAGATTAGCAACAAAAGAGAATAAAAAGCTCTAGTCTCAAGAAAAATCTAAATCCTAATGGTTATTGCTATTGCCTCCCCGGCTACGACGCCAAATTGATAACGAATATTTAGTATCTAATACCAATTACCCAAATGCTATCGTTGTAGCACTTGGGGATCAATCCAAGGAGGCACAAAGAACAACACACTATGAATGCAAGAAATGACTTAAGCTATAACAAATGTTTTGGGTTTTATGTTTTTTGAGTGAAGAAAGTAAAATGCAAGAAAGAAAACAAAGATAGAAATGTTGGATCATGGATTAAACAAGCAAATGAATGATTAACAATCAAATAATGATGACAAAGATTGCATTAAACACTATCCTAGAACATGGGATTCAATAATATGACTAATCCATTCTCATGGCACTAATCACTTCACTAATCACCTAATTGACATAAACTCTCGTTTGTAATTAGATAATCAATGAACATTAATAAACAATCCCAATTAGTTCACTAATCACCCTTGACATCAACTCTCATTGGCAAGGATGTGAAAAGCTCACAAAAGGCTTGGTTCAAGCATTTCATCGAACACCTCTCGGGCGTGAAATGCCTTAGTTCTAGATTTGATCTCTCAATCTAAATCTAGCATTAAGAACTAACATATGTGAAGGATCTAACAAGAATCAACTAAATCATCATCATCTAACCATCAAGACAATTAACTAATGATGCAAATGCACACAATCTATGCTATTCCTTAGGTCTAGAACACTTGAATAAGGTTAATTCACTCTCATGACACTAACCTCTTTATTAATCACTTAATCAAGATCAAATTCTCATTTGTGATTAAATGACTAACAAGCATTAATATCAAATTCCAATAACCAAAATACACCTTAGACAACCATTCTCATGAGCTAAGATATGTAAATCTCTTATTTAGTTATTTGGGAAATTTCATCAAACACTTGGTGTGAATGAAATTCCCTTAGTTCTAGATTAACTTTCTCAAGCCTAATCTAGCATTAAGAACACTAAATAAAAAAGGAAAGCAAGGATTCATAACATAAGCATCATAAATCAATCTTCAAATCATCATAATCAAACAAACAATGATCCAACAAAAAGTCTAAAATCTAAAGAACATGAAGAACAAAAGAGAAAAAGACATAAATATAAAGAAATTGCATAAATAAAAGATAGAGTTGAAGAAATCTTCTCTAGAGTGGAATTTGTTATGAAGAACAATCAAAATCCCTCCAAAAGAGAGTTTGGGTCGTGCACAACCCTTGGGAGAAGAAGACTTAGCAAAAAGAAATAGGTTTCAAGAGTATTTATACAAAAGTGGGTCGAATGGGAAAGGATGGATCGATCCTTTTTGCTTATGGTCGATCCTTTTTGCTCCTGGTCGATCATTTGTGCACCGATCGATCGATCCTTTTGAGGATCGATCGATCCTTTTCCTCGTGGTCAGTATGCGCGCCAGACAGACATGTTCTCAGTAAAGCGGCCATATCTCTCGAACCACACATCCGAATGACCTGAATCCAACTCCAGTAGACAGCTAACTTCTTTCTCTACAACTTCCATGAATATCGTTGAAGCTGAATCAGATCGGAAGGCCTTTGTCCAGCCACATCTTTGAGACACCTTGGGTGAACGCTTCCTTCTCTTAAGCTCAATCACTCCAATCATCCCAATTATCTCCAAAGCACCTAGAAACACTGCAAATGCATGCAAGACTCATTAGGACCTAATGCAAACACCTAATAATCTAATTTAGACCAAAATTCTATAAAAACTATGAAAGACACATGCATGAGACCCAAAACATTAACATAAATGCATGCTAAAATGGGTAAAATATAGGAATATCAGAGTCACAAATAAGTCACAAAGAGGGACGTGTTTAAGACTAACTATTGAAGGTGTGACTTATTTGTGACTTTTTACCAACTCCGTATGATTTGTTTTGAAAAATTTACAATACACATTAATAAATATGTTAATTAATACGTTTTTACACATATTTGAACTGCAAACTACACTGAATCCTTATATTATACTGGAAAAAACAATTATTTACAATCTCATAAACTTATCATATGTTTACCACTAAAAGATAGTATGCGTATATGATAGTTCATGGAGTGATATTTAATTTTTTTTGAAATTTCCAAAACTTACTACCAATAATGCTTTATTCTATATAAGTCAAATACATTCTTATGAGTTTGAAGGAGAATGGTTGTAATTTGACATAGGACTTTTTTTAGGGTTTAGGGTAAACAATTTTCAACAATTTAATGATTTCGTCACTAAATATATTAAAATATGAGAAAGAGATATGTTCCTGCATATTATCACAGAGACTTGCAAAAGAAATTTAGAAAGCTCACTCAAGAAAAAAAATCTGTTGAAGAGTATTTTGAAGAGTTTGAGACACTTAGAAACAGATTAGAGGCTGAAGATTCTGAAGAGACTTTGATGGCACAATTCATAGATGGTCTGCATGATTGATGTGGTGTGGGATTGACTTAACAAGTTTTACCCTTAAGCAAAGCTGCAAGTGCACAGCAAACGCAATAGTATTTAAGGGATCGAATCCACATAGATTTGAGAACATGTGCTACTAATGATCTTCAAGGAAGGGTTGTTTTCAGTCCGGAGAGAACACATTTTAGTTTACCTTTTGCATTACTTTTCTTAAGCTTTTGTTCTTACTTTCGAAATTGGTGAAGAAGTTCTCTCCGGACTTAGTTCTTAAACTCGAGAGGCTCCTTCATCAATCTCATGCTCTTAATTTAATTATACTTTTTATTTCTTCAATCGTGTCCGAGTAGTTCTCTTGTTGGGTAAAGAGATCTCAAGGGGCTCTCATGGATTGATTTATCATTAGGTTTTAGATTAGGATACCGAGTAGGGTTCTTCGTTCTATCCTTATTTTTAATGCATGTTTGCTTGATTAGCTACCTTGCAACTGAACTTAGATATTTTTAGAACTACGAAAGTACTGGATCTATATGTTTGACCTAGGGTAGACGAGCAAAACCGTCACAAGATACGAAAGTATACTTGTGGAGGGGTTGTGAGCGTTAACGAACTTGTTTATTCATCATAACTTTCTGCGCGGCCAGAGACGAAAGCTACTGGACGAGTATATAAGTAATCGGTGTGTAGGATGTACGAAAGTAGGCTACACACACTATCGTGTTCCAATTTCAAGAACCAAAAGATGACAAAAGTCGCATTAAAATCATAGCAAATGTCTTATGATAATCGACCATGGTTCATAGAGAGTTCCTGATTGCCCAACACTTAGTTTTATTTATTTACAACATCGCCTTTAATTATTCGCTTGCTTACTTGCTTTCTTATTTACTTGCTTAGGTTAGTTTAAATTCTTAGCTACGAAATCGTGACACACAAAACCCCCTTTAACCTTATTTCCGTTTTAGACTTCCTTACTAACTCTCTTTCTAAGGTATCGCATAAAAGCATTCCCTCCCTGTGGATTGATACCTAAAGTCCTACAACGTACATATGTGCACTTGCAGACGTTAGGGTTTACAAATTTAAAACATGAAGTTTCGGATACCTATCCGAGCCGCATCAGAAGGAGATGAATGGAAAACGACGTTTAAGACTAAGAGAGACTTGTATGAATGGATGGTCATGCCATTTGGACTCACAAACGCGCCAAGTACATTCATGAGGCTCATGAACCATGTCTTAAGGGCATACATCTGTAAGTTTGTGGTAGTATACTTCGATGATATCTTGATTTATAGCCCAAGCCTTGCAAATCACTTAAAACCATCTTGTACAGGTTCTTGAGACACTTAGGCTGAAAATCTCTATGCAAATCTTAAGAAATGTACGTTTTGCACTGATCAAGTTGTGTTTTTAGGATTTGTTGTAAGTTCTCAGGGATTAAAGGTCGATGAAGAGAAGATCAAAGCTATACAAGATTGGCCGACTCCAACAACGATCGGACACGCGAGGAGTTTTCATGGTCTGACTAATTTTTATAGGAGATTTGTGAAGGACTTCAATACCATTGCTGTTCCATTAACTTCAGTGATCAAGAAAACCGTTGCTTTTAAGTGGGAGCAAGCACAAGAGGACGCATTCAACAAGGTCAAAGCCAGCCTCACACATGCGCCTGTCTTGGTACTTCCTAATCTTGATAAACGTTTGAAATTGAATGTGATGCTTCTGGTACATGTATAAGAGTTGTCTTAACTCAAGGAGGAAAATCAATAGCCTATTTCAGTGAGAAACTCAATGGAGCCTCACTAAACTACCCAACTTATGACAAGGAACTCTATGCGTTGGTAAGGTCTCTAGAAACTTGGAAACATTATTTACTGTCAAAAGAGTTTGTTATTCATACAGATCATGAGGCGCTCAAGAACCTGAGAGGTCAGACTACACTTATGAAGGGACATGCGAAAAGGCTTGAGTTCGTAGAAACTTTTCCTTATGTGATCAAATACAAGAAGGGTAAAGAGAATATTGTAGCTGATGCACTATCAAGAAGACACACCTTAATCAGTACAATGGAGGCTAAGTTCATGGGGTTTAAGCATATCAAGGATTTGTATAAAGCTGACCGAGATTTTCAAGAAGTGTTCAAGGAGACCAGCAAAGCCGCTTATGGAGAATTTTACCAACAAGATGGATTCTTATTCAAGGACAAGAGGCTTTGTATTCCCAGGGATCCATGAGAGAGTTGTTTATCCGAGAAGCACATGGAGGAGGACTCATGGGACACTTTGGCCGATACAAGACATTGAGTGTACTTATGGAGCACTTCTACTGGCCGTAAATGAAAAGAGATGTGGAGAGGTTATGTGCAAAGTGCATTACATGCTTAAAAGCAAAACCAAATCACATCCTTATGGTTTATATATGTCTTTGCCTATTCCTAACCTATCTTGGGTAGACATCTCTATGGATTTTGTTCTAGGTCTGCCAAAGATCAACCACAAGGATTCTACCTTTGTAGTTGTAGACAGGTTCTCCAAGATGTCTCACTTCATCCTGTGCAACAAAACTAATGACGCGACTCAAATTGCTGACCTCTTCTTCAAAGAAGTAGTGCGTTTACATGGAGAGCCAAGAACCATCGTATCAGATCGTGACACCAAGTTCTTAAGTCATTTCTGGAAAACCTTGGAAAAAGTTGGGAACAAAGCTGCTTTTCTCAACTACATGTCACCCTAAAAAAGATGGCCAAACCGAGATAGTAAACCGTACTATCTCTACTTTGCTGAGAGCCATGGTGGGTAAGAATTTAAAGAACTGGTTATCTTGTCTACCTTATATCGAATTTGCATACAACCATGCAAAGAATTCGGCTACAAAACAATCTCTATTTGAAGTTGTTTATGGTTTTAACCCTTTGACTCCACTAGATCTCTTACCCCTTCCACAGCTGTCTATTCTAGTGCAGAAGGAGACACAAAGCTGATTTTGTGAAGAAGCTACATCAGTGAGTCAAGGACAACCTGGAAAAGAAGACTCATAAGTACAAGCAACAAGCTGATAAAGACCGTAATGAGATCACGTTTGAGCCATGAGAATGGGTCTGGCTACACATGAGGCTTGAAAGATTTCCAAATCAGAGGAAATCAAAGCTCTCACCAAGAGGAGATGGTCCCTTTCGAGGGTTAGAGAAGATCAACGACAACGCCTACAAATTTGAACTACCAGGTGAGTTAAACATATCTTTTACTTTCAATGTTACTGATCTAGCTCCTTTCCATGCAGATGTATACCTGTTCCGAGGTCTGAACTTTTTCAAGACGGAGGAAATGATGAAGACATCGAGACTAGCCTAACTGTTGATTGTAGAAATCACACAAGGATAAGAAACTAACGAATTGATCGAAATCTCGTTTTTTATTAAGTCGAACTCGTCGGAGTTACAAAAATGTTTTAAGATCGGAAATAAGAGCGAGGTCGTGTTTTAAGCTCTCTCTAGAATGTGTTATTTTTTCCTCCTCTCCAAATATAGTCGGGACTTCGTTATTTATAGGCTCCCTCGGCGGCTAAGCCTTTCCCCTGAATCCAAGAAAAGTTCCGCGAATTCTGGTTTAGAAAACTAATTAATATTCCTTTTCCGTATTTTCAGCAAAAGTAAGATAAGCTTTTCTCCGCGAATCCCGGAAGTGGTTTTTGATTACGACGGGTTGATACCGACGATCTCGGTATGCCGCGAGTCGGCAATCGATGGTTGTCTTTTTCTTTACCGATCTCGAACCGTCGTCGATGATGAAGAGATTTTTGCGTTATGTTCATATCAATTCCTCTATGCTTGTCATTGTAGCATAAGAGGTGTCAATCCATAGGGGTTAAGATCAATGCACTAAGAATTCATGAACCTTCCTAAGCTAGAGCAAATGTTTTTGGGTTTTTATGTTTTTAGATTAAGAAAGTAAAATGCAAGAAAGAAAACANAAGTTCAGTATTCCTTTGGATTCTTACCGAACTCATCGGTTAACAGTCTCTCGTGGACCTTTCTTTCGAGTTCGGAGGTTGGCAACCAGTTCAAATCGGGGAGTGCTAAACTCACCACCAACAATTAGTCCACCCCCCCAGTTCGACGAAGTTAATGAAGAATTTTTAGTCCGGTTGGAATCGAGATCGGTACTTTCCTTGATCAGAATTTCCGAGTTCGAAGATCCTTTGAGTTCGGTGAATCTTGAAAAGACGCGTCGATACAGAATCTATAACCGTTCCAGAAATCAAGGAATCGCGACGGTTCGGCTTCTCTAACCGTTGCGGAAATCGAGGAGTCCTCATAATTGATTTTCTTTCTATAAATACCGTTAGGCTCTACCGATTTCTTCACTTCATTATCTCGCGCTTAAAAATGTACGCCTCTTTCTCTCTCTAGCGCTCTCCCTTCTCTCTAGTTTTTTTTTGCTTTAAAATTTTCCGATCTTACTCTACCGCGATTCTTCCGATCTGCTTCGAAGATCTTCAAACTTTTCGATCTTCCTTCAAACTTTCCGATCTATCTTCAAACTGTTCTTCGCCAAATTGCTCCAATTTGCTTTCTTTGATCAAGATGAGTTCGAGCTCTTCTTTAACTTCGATTAACGACCGAACTCCCTCTCCGCGATATCCGAACATCGATCTTAAGTTGTTCGTCAGTTCGTCGGATCCTGACGATTCATCTGACGACGGTCTTAGTGGAGTTAGACAAGAATTTGTCAGACGCAACTCGCGATTTCCTCCAGCCGGTCCGAGTTGTTCCCGAGCTGTCATACAAACTTCGCATCTTATGAATAGAGAGAGTCGCGAGACGGATGCTCAGGTTCGGGTCGAAAATGAGCAGATTGCCGAGAATGATCAAGTTCGGCCCGATGGAGAGTTGGCCGCCGATCTTGAAAATAGACAACCTATCGAGGTGGGTGAAAAAGTTCGGCTTGACAGGGAACTAGCTGTCGAGCTTGCCGAGGCTAAAGGAGAAAGAGTCCGTCCAGCGGATGAGGTTGTTCCATTAGCAGTTCGCAGAATTGTTACACCGCCCTATGTTGGGCCGACTCAATAAAAAAGAGACACCGTTCTACGCACATTGGAGCGGTGCAGAGCTTCTGATGATATTGTCTTTCGTATCCCGAACGATGATCAGAGACCTTGGGACGCTCCCGAAGGTTATATNTTCGGGTCGAAAATGAGCAGATTTCCGAGAATGATCAAGTTCGGCCCGATGGAGAGTTGGCCGCCGATCTTGAAAATAGACAACCTATCGAGGTGGGTGAAAAAGTTCGGCTTGACAGGGAACTAGCTGTCGAGCTTGCCGAGGCTAAAGGAGAAAGAGTCCGTCCAGCGGATGAGGTTGTTCCATTAGCAGTTCGCAGAATTGTTACACCGCCCTATGTTGGGCCGACTCAATAAAAAAGAGACACCGTTCTACGCACATTGGAGCGGTGCAGAGCTTCTGATGATATTGTCTTTCGTATCCCGAACGATGATCAGAGACCTTGGGACGCTCCCGAAGGTTATATCTGCGTGTATGAGGACTACTTTAGGAGTTGCGGTCTTAAATTTCCCCTGCCCGAGCTCTTTTACATGTACTGTGCGCGCCGTCATGTCGCGATCTCCCAACTTCAACTTGCCACGATTATCAATATCGTTGGGCTTCTAGTCCTTGGGGAAGACTGCGATATCCCGATTGATGTCCGAGTGTTTGAAAGGCTTTTCCGTGTGAATATTACCAAACAAAGGCCTTGGTTCTTGTCGACTAACGCGAAACCGGAGTATGATCTTGTTACGGGAAACAAGCCGAGCAAGGTAAACAGTTGGAGTACTCGTTACTTTTATCTTTGGATTGACGACCTTTCTGTAGAACGGCCCGATGGCATTTACCGGACTCAATGGAGGATCCCCATCGGTAGATATCGGTCTTTGCTTAGCTATTTTTCAATTATCTTGTCTAACTGTTTTCAATCTTTTCTTTTCAGCTCGTCATACTCCAAGCATCCTTACAACGATCCAAGGTTTTACTTCCGAGCATGAGAAGAGGCTGAGTGCGGTTGGGAAGATTCGCTGGCCGGAAGCGTACCGGGAGAAGCTTGATTTGAAGGCTAAACAAGCTCTCAAAGGTACGTCTCGGCAATTGTTTTCATTTTATTCGACATCGGCATTTCTCTAACCCCCGCGCTACTTTTGCTTTAGCTAATCCATTCGGTAGGAAGAGGAAGATGAAGATCGATGATATTCCCGACTTCGATTACGATCTGGAGGACGACAAGGACCTTGCCGATGTCTCTCCCAACCACCAGATCGAGCAGGTCGTCGCTGAGGAGTGGGCTGTTGAAGAGGAGCCGGTTGTTGAAGAGGAGCTGGTTCCTCCTGAAGGGGAAGTGAATCCCATAACCGAACTTGAGGCCGAAAGGCAAAGGAAAAAGAAGAGGAAGAATTTGACCAGGAGGTCGGTAAAGCGAGCGGCTAAAGGACCGAACTCCCCCCATGCAGGCGATAATATTCTGACGGTGCGTGCTGAGGTCGCTGGAGAAAATCACTCAGATCGGTCTGCCGTCTCAAAAAGACAGCGAACTGCCGGACCATCGGCCCACTCCGTCAAGTTTGATTATGACAAGGACGAGCCCGTCATTAATGACGCAGGAGCATGCGCCGATCTGTATCAGCAATTGACTTTTGGTATCCAAGAACTGCCTCCAACCAAAGATCTCTTCCAATCATAAGCTTGTAAGAAGTTAGCTCATACTACTGCCGACGTAAGTGAACTCCCGACTGCCTTGTTCTTCTTAATTTTGATTTAAGGTTCGGCATGTAACAGTCTTCTTTTATTTCCTTTGTAGATGGTGGCTCAGACGAACGAGCTTGTTGGAACATACGATCACGACCTCGGTGTGGCGCGTCGTGAGGCTATCGAGGTCGGAGATACTGCCAAGGAGTTCCAGAAAGAACTACTTGCTGAGCAGGCGAGATCGGAAGCAAGCGATTTGGTCGTCGCCGAACTTAAAAAGGAGCTAGTCGTTTTGAGAAAAGCGAACGCCGAGCTCAAGGCAGATAGGGACGCAACCGTCTAAAAGCTGGAGAACGAGATGATTCGTCTGAGGGGGACTCGTACAAGGGAGATCATGAAACGAAAGGAGATGACCGGGAAGTGTCAAGTTCGTCTCCAAAAGGTGAAAGGTCATCTTGCTGCAATTGATCGGCGGAAGAAACCGTTCCTTGGTATCAACCAGCTCCATGGAGTTCTCAATTTTTGCGATGTCCTCGTAAAGAAAGACAGCATCGTCGTTCCGCCGGCCCGTATTGAAAAGCTGAAGAAGCTTAAGGCTGAGAAGTCGGCGGAGTACGAAGCTATCGTGTGTTGCGAGCTTACCGAGGAGGATTTTGCAGTATCAGCTTTCATCGAGCCTGTTTATCCGGAAATCTCCCAGCTGATTGGGGTAGAAGTCCCTCCGGGTCTTGATATGTTCGGTTCGAATCAGCCCACGATCTTGGGCGACCGGACGAGTGAAATAAGAGATCAAGATGTCTGATCGATGTCCCATTATCATTATTATTATTTTTCTGCTAGCTCGGTAAACTCGGTAAACTCTTTTTATGTAATAGTTGTGCCCGACTGGGCTTTTTTCTTGTGAACTCTTTTTGCCTGAGGCTTTTGCGACTTGGTTGTGTTTAACCAGAATTCGGTTATATCTTTTTCGTATTGTTTCAACTTTCGACTTTGATCTCGGTTTTTATACTTAGTCGAATTTGTATATGTGAAATCGAGTTTGGCTTTTGTGAGGTCGTAAAATGATACGATCCTCTCCGTTCATCATACACCAAAATGGGGCCGTAAAAAGATACTGTCTTATCCGGGGTGTAGAGGATGAACTCGATTGTACGATCCATTTGAGATCGGCTAACAAGTTTGCGATTGTTGAGAAATCGGCTTAATTTTGCGAGAGGAAACATTCGGCTTTACCTTGGAGCTTAGCATAAGAGTGCATTGGTAGCTCGTCTTAAGATACTCCAGGTCTTCTCAGATCGAATCGTAGTGTGCGAGATAGACTCGACTTATGTAGCTCGGATGATCTGAGAGCGGATATAGTGCGGGACTGGTCCCGACTTAACATGGAAAGTGTGTTATCCATATCACCATGGGGATGCAAGCGAGACAAAGCTCGGCTAGTATATTTATATCGATCGTCTGGCCAGGACGTCAATGTGGGAAACGGCGATGGTTTAAGTGCGAACTATAGAGTTCGGCTTAGATTAAGTAGTCGTTTCTGACTGTAGTGCGAACTAAGGAGTTCGGCTTTAAAGGAGATTATGAACTGTTTGAGTTCGACTTAGGCAGATTCAAAGTAATTGAGTTCGGCAAACTGTTAAAGTTCGGTTTTCGAAGATATGAACTATTCGAAATCGGCGAACTGTTTGAGTTCGGTTTAACAGTTGACGAACTTTTCAAGGATGCGAACTTATAGAGTTCGGCTTGTGGAGATGCGAACTTTTCGAGTTTGGCTTTTGAAGATACGAACTTTTCGAGTTCGGCTTTTGAAGATGCGAACTTTTCGAGTTCGGCTTTTGAAGATGCGAACTTTTCGAGTTCGGCTTTTCAGACACTTTGAAAATAAAAATTTATTAAAGTCACAGCTGTACCCGTGGTGGGTTGCCTACGTACTCCCTTGAAAGAGGGATCAAGCCATTCGTAGTTCATGTTACATCGGAATTGAGCTCGGTTTAATATTATTATTTTTTTTTTTTTTTTGCGCGATGCCGAACTTAGTAGTAATAGTGCTTGAGGTTTATTGAGTTCCACGATCTCAGGATCGGAGTTCCATCCAACTCCATAAGTTCGTAGACGCCGGGTTTGACGACCCGCATTATCTGATATGGTCCTTCCGAGCTTGCCGGTGTTTTTCTCTTCGGTCCATTGGAAAACTTTTCGTAAGACAAGGTCACCGTCCTCGAAATGTCGACCTCGCACTTTATTGTTGTAATAGCGAGCCGCTAAGTTTTGATAGTTCTGTATTCGGAGTAAAGCCTGTCCGCGCTGTTCCTCGAGTCCGTCGAGGTTGTCGAGCATTATTTCGTCGTTGAGGCCGGGATTTGGTGTTAGCATTGTTCGGCGTATGGTTGGGATGTTGATTTCGGCCGGACATAAAGCTTATGTTCCGTATGCTAAGAAAAATGGAGATTGTCCGGTAGATCGCCGGGGTGTAGTTCGATGAGACCAGAGGACTCCGTCTAGTTCATCGGCCCATCGTCTCTTCTTTGCATCCAATCTCTTCTTGAGTCCGTCGATCACGGTTTTGTTAGTCGCTTCTGCCCGGCCGTTGCCTTGTGGATATCTCGGTGTTGAGAAACTTAGTCGAATTTTCCACTTTGCACAGAAATCGCCGAACAAAGTTGAATTGAATTGTGGTCCATTATCCGTGATGATCTCATACGGTACTCTGTGTCGGCATATGATGTATTTCTAAATGAATTTTTGGACATCAAGAGCTTGTATCTCGGCGTATGATTCGGCCTCAACCCATTTAGTGAAGTAATCGGTCATAACGAGGATGAACTGTTTTTGTGTCGTGGAACGCCGTAGTGGACCGATGATGTCCATTGCCCATCGCATAAAAGGGTAAGGTGCTGTTGACGTTGTTAACAGTTCAGTCGGTAGATTGATCATCGAGCCGTGTCGTTGGCATTTGTCGCATTTAGCCACGAACTTTTCACAATCTGCCTGCATGGTCGGCCAGTAGTAACTTGCCTTTTTTATTTTCAGAGCCAGGGAGTGCCCTCCGGAATGATTTCCCCCTGATCCTTCGTGGACGTTCCTCATGACTTCATCAATATCCTTGCTCGATACGCATACTAACAGGACTCCCGAGGCGCTCCATCGAAATAACTCCCAATCGAGGACGATGTACGAAGCTGCTCTCATCTTAAGTCGCCGAGCTGCCTACCTGTCTGTTGGGACCCATCCTTTGACGATATACATTTTGATTTCGGTTATCCAATCTTCGGGTTCCTTGTCTTCTTCGGCTTCAATGTCAATCGGAACATGAAGTCCCTCATATTCTACTTCGTTTTCATCGTCGGACTGATCCCGTAGATCAGGGTTTTGCGTTAAATCCGGTTCAGGATCAGCATTTAGGTCGGTCTGCCAGGTTGATGCCTTTCTAGCCGTTCTTGTTGAGATTTTTTCAACTGGTTGCTCTTCGTAATTACGTCAGCGCGTTGTTACGAGGCTTGTTTCTGGTTTCTCGATACTTGGCCTCCGAATGCTTTCGACCGGAATTGTTCGTTTAAGGTGAGGGTTCAAGCTGGATGCGAGAGCGGCGAGTGCATCGGCAGGTGCGTTCTCTCCTCGTGGAATTTTGGTAAGGTCGAAGGATATGAATTCGGCGGCGAGCTCCTTCACGAGTTTGAGGTATGAGTCCATTAGCTAGTTCTTTGCGTCGTACTCTCCCCTATATTGGCTCGCGACGAGCTGGGAGTCGTAATACGCATGTACACGAGTTGCTCTGATTGCCTTGGCCAAGCGTAGTCCGGCGAGTAATGCTTCGTACTCGGCTTCGTTGTTTGATGCGTTGAATTCCAACCGGAATGATTGTTCCAAAATTTCTCCATTTGGCGATCGTAGATGGATAACCACTCCCGACCCGCGATGGGATGATGAGTCATCGACGTGAAGGGTCCATTGCTCGATGGTTGGGATGTCGGTGTTGATAAACTCTTGCGGCAGTTCGATGAGGAAATCGGCGAGTACTTGGGATTTGATAGTCGTCCGATTCTTGTAATCGATATCGTATTCGCTTAACTCGATAGCCCACTTGGTGAGTCTGCCGGACTGGCTTGGACTGTGTAGAATAGCTCACAGGGGTTGATCGGTAAGGACGGTAATTGAATGCGATTGGAAGTACGGGCGAAGCTTCCGAGCTGCGGTAACCACGGCAAGGGCGAGTTTTTCGAGCGTGGGGGTATTGAGTCTCGGCCTCGCCTAATGACTTGCTAACGTAGAAAATAAGCTTCTACTCGCCTCAGTCTTCCCGAACTAGGACCCCGCTGACAGCCGAGGTGGAGATCGCGATATAAAGGAAAAGAGTTTCTCCGTCCTCAGGTTTGGCCAAGATCGGGGGAGTCGACATATACTCCTTAAGCTGTGTGAATGCGTCTTCGCATTTTTCGTCCCATTCAAGATGTTTGTTGCCACAGAGTAGTTGATAGAAAGGTACGCATTTATCTGTTGATCGGGAGATGAATCGGTTAAGCGCGGCGATACGGCCAGTCAGCCGCTGAACTTCTCGTTTCGCTGTTGGGGATGGCAGGTCGATGATCGCCGAGATCTGCTTGGGGTTAGCCTCGATTCCCCTCTGAGTCACGATATAGCCGAGGAACTCTCCGGAGGTTACCCCGAATGTGCACTTGTTTGGGTTAAGTTTCATATCGTACTCGTTGAGTATGTCGAAACACGTGTTGAGATGACCGATATGATCCTTAGCGACAAGAGATTTGACGAGCATGTCATCGATGTATACTTCCATAGTTTTACCGAGCTGACTTGCGAACATGCGATTGACGAGTCGTTGGTATGTTGCTCCGGCATTCTTTAGTCCGAACGGCATGACTTTATAGCAATAGATTCCCCGATCCGTGATGAATGACGTCTTCTCTCGATCGTCGGGATGCATGAGTATCTGGTTGTACCCCGAGAAGGCATCCATGAAGGATAGAAGTTCATTTCCGGCCGTGGATTCCACCTATCTATCGATATGCGGAACCGGAAAGCTGTCTTTTGGGCAAGCTTTGTTGAGATCGGTGAAATCAACACAAATTCTCCATTTCCCGTTCTTCTTTTTCACGACGACCGGATTAGCTAACCAGTCTAGGTATCTGACTGCGGTGATTAAGACTGCTGTGAGTAAACGTCCGACTTCTTCGTTGACGGCCTGAGCCTTTTCTGGGCCGAGCTTACGTCTTTACTGCTTGATCGGTTTGAAGGTAGTGTCAATGCCGAGCTTGTGACACGCAATTTTTGGATTAATCTCAGACATATCCGCAATTGTCCAGGCGAATGTCGAGACGTTCCTTTTAAGGAAACGAATCAGATCACTTTTGAATTTTTCATCCAGTTCGGCTCCAATCCCGACGCATCTTTTGAGATTGAGTTCATCGATATTGACCTGGATGATTGTCTCGCGCCTAGGCAAGTCAGGATCTATCTTTCGGTCTAATGGATATGCCAAAGTTATGTTCGTGCCAAGGACGCATGTTCGTGACGCCGTCCTTAGTTTGCATTCGTTGATATAGCATGTTTGGGACATTATTTGATCGCCTTTAAGGGTGTAGACTCCGGATGGCGTTGGGAATTTTAGGCATTGGTGGTAGGTCGAGACAACGGCCTTCATTGTATGTATCCAATGTGTCCCGAGGATGACATTGTAGATCGCCGGCCTGTTGAGGACCAAAAATTTTACCATTCTTACAAGTCCGCCAACGTAGATTGGTATTTTAACGGTTCCCGCGGTCATGGTCTGTTCGCCTGTGAACCCAGTGAGCGGTTCAATGTTTTCTTTAATCTCGGAGTCCGGGAAATCCATGTTACTCAGTGTCTGTCTAAATATCACGTTTAACAAGCTGCCGGTGTCAATGAGGATTCTCCCAACAGCAACGTCTCCGGTAAGCAAGTTGACGACTAAAGGGTCGTTATGCGGCATGTGGAGTCCTTCCGTATCGGCCTCGGAGAAGGTTACCGATATCCCGCCGGTTTTGCCGCCGCGCCGCAATCACTTCTCTGCTATGCTCTTTGATTGCCCGAACTGAATAATTGCAGGATTCGAGGGCTCCCATAATCATGCTGGTCCTCCCGGACTTGCGGGATGTTCTGATTTTCGGGCTGGTCCTCCCGATCTCGTTTCGGTTGCTCCATGTTGGATCTGACATTCGTTTGTCCCGGATTTCCGGCGGTGTTCTGCCGACGACCTCCGTTATTATCATTACGGCGAAATCTGTTTCCAAGCCGGAACGCGGCTTTGACTGGGACTTCGCCCTTTCTGTATTTCAACAAGAGGAGATCTTTGAGGTGTCGACACTCTTCGGTGCTGTGACCCTCTCTGTTGTGAAATTGGCATAACGGTTCTGCGCTGGAGGTCGGCTCGTTTGAATCTTCTGGTCGGATCCATGTATTCCAGTGTTGTTGTGGTTGAATGGCACTGACTTGTTGAGTCGCAGTTCGTCTTTCAAAGTGAGTTCGGTTTTCACGGTATTCCTCTTTTGGCTTGTCTTTGGATGTGACTTGCTTTGAAAGGGCGTACTGCTTATCCTTCGCGGCCACCTCTTATTGTTCGAGTATGTAGACGTGCGATTTGTGTAAGATGTCCTCCAGAGTGTTCGGCCTGTTGCGTTTGATTTCCTTGTGAAAATCCGACTTGTAACAGGTTGCCTTGTAGAGGGCTTCGATCGCGGCTTCGTCATCAATGGTGCAATGGGACACTATTACTTTGAATCGGTTCATAAAATCACGTAGTGGCTCGTTGCTTTTCTGCTCAAGGGCCCATAGGTCGGCGTTCCAAGTTTTTTGCTTGATGAACATGGTGAAGCGCTTGAGAAACTTGGTAGATAGTTCGGTATAGTTGTCAACCGAGTGTGCATCTAGCTGTGAGAACAAGTCGAGTGCGGTTCCGCTGAGGTTCTCCACAAAGAGTTGGCATGTGGCGGCATCTTTTCTCTCCTTTGTGTCAAATCAAAAACGGTTCATCATGATGCCGAATGAGGTCATGAAGTGACGAGGGTCGGTATGTCCATCGTACGGTGTGATTTTTATCTTTTCCAAATGTTGGACTAGTGTGTTGACGATCCGATGTGTGAACGGTGTTTTCTGGGTCTCACGCGATCAATCTCGGGCGCCGAGCTGGTGGCCTGATGGAACTTGGATTTCATATCTTGAAGTTGGGCTCTGACGCTCTCGAANATGTGGCGGCATCTTTTCTCTCCTTGGTGTCAAATCGAAAACGGTTCATCATGATGCCGAATGAGGTCATGAAGTGACGAGGGTCGGTATGTCCATCGTACGGTGTGATTTTTATCTTTTCCAAATGTTGGACTAGTGTGTTGACGATCCGATGTGTGAACGGTGTTTTCTGGGTCTCACGCGATCAATCTCGGGCGCCGAGCTGGTGGCCTGATGGAACTTGGATTTCATATCTTGAAGTTGGGCTCTGACGCTCTCGAACTCTTGATCCAGAGATGCCTGATCTGTGATTTGTGTCCCCTGACTATCGGCGGATCTTAATGCGGGAAATTGAGCTATTGTGCTTTGATTTCGATTTAGCTCGGTGATAAGGTTTTGGCGAAGAGGGGGTGTTACTTCATCGGGTCGGAAAGGCGATGGGTTATGTCTGAGTTCACCGAGCTCGTCTCGAAGTTCCGTCTGGTTTGCGAACAAAGTGTCGAATCTTTCATCGTTCCTTTTGGAGAGTTTGGCGAGTTGTGTTGCCAGGGCCATCATGAGGGTGATTTGGTCGACTAGAGCCTAGGTCGTAGTAGCAGTACCTGGCGGGATAAGTGAGCGATCGTCGTTGTTGTCGGTCAGGTTGCGATTTTCCGGGTTGATATTGTCGAGTTCGGTATTCTGGGTTCCGTTATCGCCAAGCGTGGAACCGCTGCCATCGAGTATCGGGGTTATCGTAGTTTCTGTCATCGTCGGACTTTATCGAAAGAGGCTCGGAGGTTGGCTGTTAACCTCAAGGTCGGAGGTTCGACCCCCCTCCTTCTAGCGCCAATTGTTGATTGTAGAAACCACACAAGGATAAGAAACTAACGAATTGATCAAAATCTCGTTTTTTATTAAGTTGAACTCGTCGGAGTTACAAAAATGTTTTAAGATCGGAAATAAGAGCAAGGTCGGGTTTTAAGCTCTCACTTTCTCTCTCTAGAATGTGTTATTTTTTCCTCCTCTCCAAATATCGTCGGGACTTCATTATTTATAGGCTCCCTTGGCGGCTAAGCCTTTCCCCCGAATCCGGGAAAAGTTCCGCGAATTCTGGTTTAGAAAACTAATTAATCTTCCTTTTCCGTATTTTCTGCAAAAGTAAGATATTCTTTTCTCCGCGAATCCCGGAAGTGGTTTTTGATTACGACGGGTTGATACCGATGAGCTCGGTATGCCGCGAGTCGGCAATCGCTGGTTGTCTTTTTCTTTACCGATCTCGAACCGTCGTTGATCGGAATCAACTGGACCGATCTCGGTTCGAGATGAGGACTTGATTTTACGTTTAAAACTGATAATGCCGAGTTCGGCTTTTACCGAGCTCGATGGTCGATCAGTTTATGCACTTTCTTACCGATCTTGAATAGTCGTCGATCAGAACTAATGCACCGATCTCGGTTCAAGTTTGGTATTCCTTCGGATTCTTACTGAACTCATCGGTTAACAGTCTCTCGTGGACCTTTCTTTCGAGTTCGGAGGTCGGCAACCATTTCGTGGTCTTTCCTTTTGGGTTCGAACCGTCGTCAACGGGGATCAATTGGGCCGGTCTCGGTTCAAACTGGGCTGAACCGGGGAGTGCTAAACTCACCACCAACACTGACCAGAGCCAAGGAAGAAGTCATCAACATACCGACTATGAGACAAACACCAAGGACAAGGTCAGGAACCATGATCTTAAGAGAGGAGTTCAACAAATCAGTGGAGAGCCTAATCACACTCATAGACCATGAGAACTCAAAGAGAAGCTGCTCAAGACTGAGATCAACCAAAAGACACCAATTGGACCTCAAGATTACTCCACCTCTTTGAATGCTGATAGTAAGACTTTTGCAAGTCTTAAGTCAATTACTCAAATCCCACTCATGTCATTGTGGTATTTAAGATATCGAACCAAGGAGGTATGAGGCTAACACACTAGGAATCCAAGAAACTATATAAGCTAAGCAAATCAAGTGGTTTTAATCTAACAACCTAATGATTCAAATTTAAACAAAGCAAACCAAACAAGAAACTAAACACTAAACGAGATTAAGACAATGATTAAAAAGAGGATCATTGGGTGAGGCAATTGATTTGGGGGAATCTTAAGCTAAGCAATGATGTCTACTCAATCACACAAGTGCATTTCCTTAAACCTACAACACTAATCGAGATTAATTTAATCTCTTAGCACTAATCACTTTGTTAATTACAAATTCAATATCAAATTCTCATTTGTGAATAAGCAATCAACAATAAATAACAAGTTCCAATTATTTAGTTCATTGGGAAATTTCATCAACACCTTGTGTGCATGAAATTCCCTATGATCTAGATTTAACTTTCTCAACCCTAATCTAGCATTATAAACACTAAACAAGAAAGGAAACAAGACAATTAAGCTCTAGACATCAAAGATTAACCAAGAAACCCCCTAATCTACCAAACCCAAATGATCCAAGAAGAACAACTCACTAATCATGAAGAACACACCAAATCTCATGAAAGAGGTGTTGTAATCATGATTAGAGAATAAGAAGATGAAATATTAAAAGAGAATTAAGAGAAACAAACTTTAAATTGCATTAAAAAACTCAAGATCCCTCTTACAATCACTTAGAACCCTAAAATGAGAGGTTTTTAGCTAGAGAAAAGAGATGGCCTCTAAAAATTAGGTCTAAGGCCTTATATACAAGTTTGGGCCGCGCTCCAACACCTGGCCGTGGTGGCCCGGTATGCCTGGCCGGTATTGCTCCTGGTCGATATTGGTCTGACACCGGACGGTCTTTGGGAGGTGTAGTGGGCCGGTATTGGTCCTGCCCGAGCTGGAGTCAAACGCCAGAGGTCTCGCGGCCAGACGGATACACCTTTGGTAAAATCGCGATATCTCCTGGAATACATGTCCGAATGGCCTCACACCACCTCCAGTAGACAGCTAACGCATTTGGCTACACCTTTTATGAAGACCATTGGAGTTGAATCAGATCGGAAATCCTTCGTCCAGCCAGTTCTTTCAGACGCTTCGGAATGATCCTTGCATCCTATTTTTCTCCATTATTCCAAACATCTCCAAAATGTCTCCAAACACCTAGAAAACGCTAAGACCTAATGCAAACTAACTAAAGCCTAATTTTGACCAAAACACTAAGAAAGCTATGAAAAACACATGCATGAGACCTAAAATGCTAAGTTAAATGCACGCTAAAAGGGGTAAAATATGGGAATATCAACTCCCCCAAACTTAGTCATTTGTTTGTCCCCAAGCAAACAAAGAAGAAAAAGAAGAGAGAGAGGTTTGAAGAAGGGAGCTTAAATCCAAAAGCATCACAAGAAGAAATCGAATTCAACGTCCAAGTTTGTAATTCTAGAATGCATCAAGTGAGTCTACTCCAAAAGAGTTAGCCATTTCTATCTCCATACGCATCAAGTTACAAGTCACAACCTACACAAGCATTCTTATTCTTCAACCTTTTGACATTCATTAATGTTTTATGTGAATCATGGTCATGCACAATCAAATGAACTCGTTTGGCTAAGGGAGTCGGTTTTGAGATAAAGATGATCTCAATCACATGTGTGGGCTCTTCAATGCAAGGATCTCTCTATGAATGAACAAACTTTAGCAAAATGCTAAAGGTAAAAGGCAACCTATGCATAAAATGGTGGATTCTCATCTACCCAAACGCCTAAGATGTCTCTAACCCTAGCATCTCTAACCCATTAAGTCCCAAACCTAAGCTACCCTTTTTTATAAGGACTTTTGCCTTCATGTCCCACACGTTTTTCTTGTCTCTTCACTTCATCTTTTTCTCACTTGGGGAATTCCTTCTTCTCCATTGAACTTGTGGTTTGGTGCTCCTCTTTTTGTAGCTTTAGCTCTTCTTTTTGAATTTTTTCTTGCCTCATCTTTCATCACTTGATGCCTTAGCCAATTTTTCGGCTTATTTCCTTTTCATTGAACTCTTTGAGGCTAAATCTAACGCTTAGAGCTAATCTTATAACTTGTCACCAACCACTTCACATTTTACAACCCCCCTTTGCTTTCTCCCCATCTTTCCTTTCCGTTCCACCCTTCTTTTGTTGTTTCACGCAACTCCCATACGAACACCCCAAGATTCCCCATCCTAGCTAACTTATCCCTAGACTAGCCCCTTGATGTTGGAACTAGATCTACATGAGAATCCATCCTTGTCGCCTTAAACCTAACACTTTTTGCCAAGTTTGCTCGAAAAGTAGGTCTCTCCATCACTCACGAAAGTTATAGGCTAGAAAGGAGGTTTAGTTCAAGGTGTGGGGAACCATTCCAAAAATGGAAAATGGCTACTTGGACAAGAGTGTTAAAAAGGAAAAAGAAGATCCAAGTATGTATACAGTATCTCAATTCACAAACATGATAATTGCAAGTCAAGATTAAGGTTCTTATTAATAGGGTTGAATTCAATTCATAACTTGCTTCAATCAAGACAAGAATAATGATGCATGAGATCTGAAGATGGTGCGTCCTTACTTTCAAATTCACTAGAATGTATTAGACAACTACGAATGTGGGCGTTGAACTAATTTCTTAAAGTGATACTCTACAATGATCATCATTGCTCCCAATGCAATATGCAATGCAACCTATATGCACACTAGACTCAATCATACATATGAAATGCAACTAGATGACTTCTTTTTGTGTTATCAAAATTTTCAAATATTTTCGATTTTTATGAGTTTTCTATGCCATAAGTGAATGCATGATATGCATGAGACTCAAGAGATGGAAAAAATAAAAATAAGACACAAAACACAAGATTAGATACCGGTCCCTCCCCCAAACTTAAATCATACCGTCCTGGTGTGAAATAAATTTAAGGAAGAGACCCAAAACAAAAGATGAAATGCAAAGACTCGAAAGAAAAGAGCTACTTACAATGGAGGAGTGTTACTATGTGAATGGAGAGAATGGATATCTTTCCCAACATCAAACACCGTTGCTACCTTGCCACGACCTTGCTACCATCAAGAACCTTGCAACCACTCAACAAAATATCAAAAAGCCCTACACTACAAGAAAACATGGTCATTTCCGACGGTATTTTGACGAAAATTACATCCGTCGGAAAAGTTCACTCGTCGGAAATCCGTGGAAAATTTCCGACAGATTTCCGACGACTTAGATCCGTCGGACAACTTCCGACGGATTTCCGACAGTATTTCGACAAAAATTACACCCGTCGGAAATTTCCCACGGATTTCTAACGACAAAGATCTGTCGGATGTTCGACAGATGTTGAGGTTGCCGAAATAATAAATATCTACGTTTAAATCCGTGGGAAATTCGTCAGAAATTGCACCCAATTTCCTTATAAAAACGTTTCCACCCCTTCTCTCATTCATTACAATCACAAAAAAAAAACCCAAACATCTACAACCTTACCAAAATGTCTTCTTCAAATCCTTATAATTATTTTCGTTCATGGATGGACAAGCCTCATCAAATTCCGGACACGTGCCTAGTTACGGAGGAATTCAAAGAAGGTCTGCATGAATTCATGGCATTTGCGGGTATACAGAAGAAAGTAAAAAAAACCGGTAAAATCTACTGCCCTTGTACTAATTGTCGGAATCGTAGATTTATCGTGATAGATGAAGTATGGCCACACTTGTATTGTCATGGATTTGTGCCGGGTTACAAGATTTGGTATTATCATGGAGAAAATGATACAATGGTGGATAATAATGCTAGTACTAGTGAACAGTATATTAGGGATAACGCTAGCTTAGAAGAACCTACAATGGAAGTAGAAAGTACTGTAGGTCATGTTCAGATGGTGAAGATGCATTTCGTGAAAGTATACTATCGGTTGCTGAGTATGGAGATAGAGGAGAAGAACCTAACTTATAAGCTCGGAGATTCTTTGATATGTTAGATGCTGCTAAACATCTGTTATATGATGGGTGTAGAGGTGGACATTCCCCTTTATCAACTGCAACTAGGATGATGGGTATAAAGACGGATTTCAATTTGAGTGAGGAGTGCGTGGATGCAGTCGCTGATTTTGTGAAAGACATTTTGCCAGAAGATAATCTTGCACCGGCATCATACTATGAGATACAGAAACTTGTTCAAGGTTTAGGATTGCTGTATCAGATGATAGATGTATGCATCGCCAACTGTATGTTCTATTGGAGAGAGGACGCAGACCGTTCGACATGTCGTTTTTGTCACAAACCTCGGTATAAGGAAACAGGTGGAAGAGTGTCAGTGCCATATAAACGGATGTGGTATTTGCCGTTAACAAAGAGATTGAAGAGGTTATATCAGTCAGAGTGCACAGCGGGAGCAATGAGATGGCATGCAGAGCATACAACGGATGGAGAAATTGCTCATCCGTCAGACGCAGGAGCATGGAAACTTTTCAGTCAATGTATCACAGTTTTGCGTTTGAGGCGAGGAACGTATACCTTGAATTATGTACCGATGGTTTCAACCCTTTTGGGAAGCACGGCAGACAATATTCTTTGTGGCCAGTAATTGTAACACCTTACAATTTGCCGCCATCTTTGTGCATGAGACGGGAGTTCTTGTTCCTTAGCATTCTCGTTCCTGGACCAGAGTATCCGAAGAGATCACTTGATGTGTTTTTGCAGCCATTGATTTATGAGCTGCGAATGTTATGGGACCAAGGTATTGAGGCTTTTGATGTTTCTTGTCAGCAGAATTTCATCATGCGGTCGGTACTTATGTGGACCATTAGCGATTTTCCAGCATATGACATGTTATCATGATGGACAACGCACGGAAGGTTATCGTCCCCGTACTGTCAAGATAACACAGATGCGTTCCAATTGAAGCACTGACGCAAAACGTCTTGGTTTGACTGTCATAGGCGATTCCTACCTAGCGATCATCCTTATCGTCGAAGAACCAGAAAGTATTTGATGGTCCACCTCCTGAGTTAAATGGAGAGTATTTGTTGACTCAGTTCAGAGATTTTGGTGCAGACAAGACCGTTGATTGTGGTGGTAACAGGCATCATCCTGTTGATGGTTGTGGCAACGTACATAATTGGCACAAGATGAGTATTTTCTAGGATTTGCCTTATTGGAAGGACCATCTTTTGAGGCATAATCTGGATGTCATGCACATTGAGAAGAATTTTTTCGACAACATTATGAACACCGTCCTCAATGTCCAAGGGAAGACAAAAGACAATCTGAAGTCTAGATTGGACTTGCCAGACATTTGTTCTCGTAGAGCACTACATGTGACAGGGAACTGGAAGGCTCCGGTCCCAGCTTTTTGGTTAGATGAACCTTCAAAGGCCGAGTTTTTTAACAGGATTTCCGATAGTGTTAGATTCCTGGACGGATACGCATCTAACCTTTGGAACTGCGTTGATCACGGAGAAGGGAAGTTTATTGGGATGAAGAGTCATGATTGCCATGTTGTGATGCAGCGCCTCCTTCCATTTGCCTTTGCATGTCTTCTACCACGTAATGTCCACGAAGCAATTGCAGGTACAATTATTAAATTGTTTTTTTGAATACTTTACACAATACTTTAGTATTTAGATTTTCATTTGTTATGCTTATTAAATATGCAGGGATTGGTGCCTTTTTTCGAGATATATGTTCGCACTCTCTTACATCAGACGGTATCCGCAACCTTGCGAATAATATACCCGTAATCCTTTGCAATTTGGAGAAGATATTTCCGCCTTCCTTCTTTGATGTTATGGAACATCTAACAATTCATCTCCCTCGAGAAGCAGAGTTTGGGGGCCCGGTTCAGTACCGTTGGATGTATCCTTTCGAACGCTATATGTTTCATCTAAAGAAGAAGGTGAAAAATTTGAGCAAAGTGGAGGGTTCTATTGTCGCACAAAGCATCAATGAAGAAACCTCACATTTTGCCGAGTTCTACTTTCCATCACAAGTCAAAACGAAGAGTCGTAGACCAGCTCGACATGATGACGGAGGCGTAATACCTTTCTATCCGGTCGATGTTCCTCATATATTCTTAGAGATTGGACGACTTAGTGGAAAAGGCAAGAAGCGGAGACTTTCACAACAAGAGCGAGAGCATTTGCATATGTATATTCTCACAAACTGCGACGGAGTTGATGAATATGAGAGGTATTATATTGAACAAAATTATTAATTACTTATTGGGTTCTTGATTATATATATATGTACTAACGTGATGATCGCTTCAATCTCACAGGATGTATATGGCTTATCAACGTTTTGCATTTCCGGACAAAACAGAGGACGAGCTAATCGAACTCAAACAGGAAGAGTTCGGACTGTGGTTAAGAGATTATGTAAGTCTTTTAATTGCCTTGTTTTTAACTATCATATGTAATGAATGATTTATTTGACACTTTTTTGATTTTATTTGTGCAGGTCACGACAGAGACGGCTAACGGACAAAGATTTCCCACGTGGTTAGAAGAAATTGTGCGCTTTCCACTAGCAACCGTGCAGTCACATGTGATGTATAGCACACGGGGGTACGCTTTTAAGATTCTTCGTGATGATAGGAGTGCGACAACTTCAGATTACGGTGTATCAACTCAGTCTGGTGATCTTGTATACTATGGTGTCGTACGTGAGATTTTCGATGTTCAGTACCCGGGAATGCTCGGTTTAAAATGCGTTGCATTTTTATGCGACTGGAACGACCCATTAGTAGGAAGCGGTGTGCAACACGACCAATTTGGTGTTACATCATTACATAGCAGAAGGCGACTCCAGAAATACGAGCCATTCGTACTTGCTTCACAAGCGGACCAGGTTCGTTTTATTCTTTAATTTATATAAAGGTTTATTTGTTAGTATATTTGCATTACCGTGGTTTAATTTTTATATGACTTTATTACATGGTGTAGGTATGCTATATTCCCTATCCACGAGTGACAAACAAGCAAGACCCATGGGTTACAGTTACCTCGATAAACCCGAGAGGTATGGTTCATGGGATGTCCGATCATGAACCCCTTCAACAAAGCTTCGTAGGTTTGAGTTCAATCGAACATTCCCTTGAGGTCGACCTTGTTGTTGATTTCACCATACCTATAGATGATCGGGTATTTGAGGATTCAGAGGAAGAATTTGATGAATTCGGGG
>PKMM01050834.1:3196491-3208620 GCA_002933915.1 Eutrema heterophyllum
TGTCTTTCGATGGTCGAACCCGTAGATCTTGCAGAATTCCCTGATCGATATCTCGTACAACAATCCGCTGGAGAAGTATGTCAATGTTGCCCCATCTACTCGTTCGTACTTCGGGTGGGCGAATGTGAGTCTGACAGAGGCTAGGAATTGCCGCACCAAATCAGGATAGACCGGATATTCCTTCGTGGCAATATGACCAAACCCAATCTTCTCCAGAATCGTCTCCACGTCTTGGCAAATTCCCATTGCATCCAAAGTTGCAGGGCATATGATCTTCGTAGGTTCCATTCCGACGCTAAGGAACCTGTTGTAGAACAGTGAATCGAACTCATCCCAAGCATCTCCAGCTTTCCTTTCCTGATACCGCGTGTTCTTGGCAAGATCGTCTGGTTGAATGCCTTTGATCAAGGTTAGATGGGTACTCTCGAACCGGGCGCCTTCACGTCGAGGCCATGGCGGTGCGGTTAATGGAGCTGTTCCCGAGCCAGAGGCCGCATTTGTATTAACCCGGCGTTGCTTAGGTTCCTTCCGTTTCTTTGCCAGCTCTTTGCCTTTTGATTGAGGCATTGTCTGCAAAACAAACAACATATACGTTTAAGAGGTTTGCACAAAAATACGATAAACGTTCTAAAGACGGGATTTATCAAAATGATGAATCGTGCAATTTAAGCGTTCAATCAAGTGAATATACCAGCAATAACTTTAAACACACAACAATCTCTATCTAGAACTTCCAATAATCCAAAATACTACCAATTCCACAAATTTCTCAAAATTCCCACAATCCACAATTTAATCCAAGAACACAAATACTAGGTGTTTCCAAGCAATGCCCAACTCAAAATCGGTTCATAGCATGTGTATAAGGCATAAAACAATCCAAGATCAAGCTATAAACATGATTTTGATTTTCACAATTTCTACCTAAAATTTTCGGATTGAACAAGAGAGATTCGAGTGGCGTACCTTTGTAGATCGAAGATGTCGATAGGATAAACAGAAAGAGCTCGAAAATTCGAGTGGGATAGACCCAAAAATCGTTCAAATCCGTTGAGAAACAAGGAAGTTATGGAGATTTGAAGTTGAAAACCCAAAATCCCTCAAGAACACATTGTGTCGAAAATATTGAGAGAAAAAGAAGGGTTTGATCGATTTTTATGAGAGTAGGAATGAAGAGAGTGTGTTTTTCGGTCTGATTTTAGTGGAATTAAACCGGTTTTAACCGAAAAAAATCGAACCGTACTAACCTGAAGATTGGATCGATCGATCCAAGTCGGAGGATCGATCGATCCCGCTTACCCTTGCGCCTGGATCGAGCAGCGTCGGTCGATCCCGAAAAATGCCGATTAATTGGATCGATCGATCCAAACCCTCTGTTTTTTTTTTTTTTTTTTTTTTTTTTTTTAAGAAAACTTAAAGTTTCAAATTCAAAATGAAAAATTAGAAAAATTAGTGAAAACAAATGGGAAAAGAAAAATTATATACACTTACCGGTGGGTTGCCTCCCACCAAGCGAGATGAGGATCACCGAGAGGAACGGTGATTCCCGCTGTGATTCTGTTGTCAGCGAGATATGGCTTAAGACGCTGACCATTGACAACGAATTCGCCTCCTTGGCGGTTACGCAACACTACTGCTCCATAAGGACGGACGTCCTTAACCGTAAAAGGGCCGGACCATCTTGACTTTAGCTTTCCCGGAAAAAGTCTCAAGCGAGAGTTGAAGAGTAGCACCTGATCATTGGCGGAGAAATTCTTCGGGATAATCTTCTTGTCATGAATAGCTTTGGTTCGTTCCTTGTAGATCTTCGAGTTCTCATACGCCGTTTGACGGATCTCATCCAACTCGTTGAGCTGAATCAACCTTCTCTCGGATGCGGCTTTGATGTCGAAATTTAGCAATTTCACTGCCCACGCCGCTTTGTACTCGAGTTCCACTGGAAGGTGACACGGTTTACCATAGACAAGATGAAATGGGGTCGTGCCAAGAGGTGTCTTGTAGGCGGTTCTGTACGCCCATAGTGCGTCATCAAGCTTCACGGCCCAATATTTTCGTGTAATGTTCACCGTCTTCTGAAGAATGCTCTTTATCTCTCGGTTGGATATTTCAACTTGTCCGCTCGTCTGAGGGTGATAAGGAGTGGCTACCTTATGCGTAACACCGTTCTTCCGCAAGAGTTTCTCGAATAGTTTGTTGATGAAATGCGATCCTCCATCGCTTATCACGATTCGCGGAACTCCAAATCTCGGGAAAATGACAGATTTGAACATCTTGAGGACCACCTTGGAGTCGTTAGTCGGGCTCGCCATTGCTTCGATCCACTTGGACACGTAGTCCACAGCAACAAGGATGTACTTATTCCCGAAAGAAGATGGAAAAGGACCCATGAAGTCGATTCCCCAACAGTCAAACACCTCAACTTCGAGAATAAAATTTTGAGGCATTTCGTTTCTTTTGCTGATGTTTCCTTGACGTTGACAGGCGTCACACTTGGAAACAAAAGCGTGAGCATCACGGAACATGGTCGGCCACCAGAAACCGGCCTGCAACACCTTAGATACGGTCTTGAAGGTAGCAAAATGTCCCGCATAGTTCGACCCGTGGCAATGAAATAGGATTCCCGGGATTTCTTCCTCCGAGACACAACGTCTATAGAGACCATCGGAACAATGCTTGTATAGGTACGGTTAATCCCAAAAGTAATATATGATGTCCCGCAGAAATTTCTTCTTTTTGTACCCCGCAAAACCGTCTGGCTCCACTTCTGCAGCAAGGAAATTGGCAATTTCGCCAAACCATGGGATTTCGAGAAGTTTACCGGCCCGAACGAACAATGAACCATCCCGCAAAACCTCGAGCGCATATACATTCTCCTCGGGGAGGTATTCATTGATGGGAACCTCCTCGTCTATGCGCATTCTTGATAAATGATCGGCAACTCCATTCTCGATCCCCTTTCTGTCTTTAATCTCGAGATCAAATTCTTGCAACAACAGCATCCATCGCAACAACCTCGGCTTTGAATCCTTTTTGCTAAGTAGATACCTCAATGCAGCATGGTCAGTATGAACTAAGACTTTAGAGCCCACCAGATACGTCCTGAATTTATCAAATGCGTACACGACCGCGAGAAGCTCTTTCTCCGTTGTACCGTATTTGCATTGGGCGTCATCAAGAGTTCTGCTGGCATAATAGATGACGTGCACCCTTTTGTCTTTTCGCTGTCACAAAACAGCGCCCACTGCGTAGTCACTGGCGTCGCACATCACCTCGAAAGGCAACTCCCAGTCTGGCGGTTGTACAATAGGTGCGCTAACAAGTGCTCCTTTAATCATGTGAAAGGCCGCCAAACACTCATCATTGAAATCGAACTTCACATCTTTGCACAGCATTTGTGTTAACGGTCTAGCAATCTTCGAGAAGTCCTTGATGAACCGCCTATAGAAATCAGCGTGTCCAAGGAAACTCCTAATGCCTTTGACAGAAGTTGGTGATTGTAGACTCGTCATCACCTCTATTTTGGCCTTGTCAACCTTGATCCCCTTCTCCGAAATCTTGTGTCCCAAAACGATCCCATCCTTTACCATGAAGTGGCACTTCTCCCAGTTTAAAACCAAATGTTTCTCCTCACATCTCTTTAGTACCCTGCACAAATTAGAAAGACATTCAGCAAAGGAGGGTCCGTAGACTGAAAAATCGTCCATAAAAACCTCCATTATGTCTTCAATCATGTCGGTGAAAATTGACATCATGCAGCGTTGAAACGTGGCTGGCGCATTACACAAACCAAATGGCATTCTGCGATAAGCATAAGTGCCATAAGGACATGTGAATGTGGTCTTCTCCTGGTCATCCATGTTGAATTGGAATCTGAAAGAAACCAGAATAACCGTCTAGAAAACAGTAGTAAGGGTGGTTAGCCAATCTCTCAAGCATTTGATCAATAAAGGGTAGAGGAAAATGATATTTTCGAGTTGCAGCATTCAATTTCCTATAATCGATGCACATTCTATTACCAGTGACGGTTCTAGTCGGGATTAACTCATTCCTATCGTTTTTGACTACTGTTAAACCGCTTTTCTTAGGCACTACATGTACCGTACTCACCCATGTGCTATATCAGATATATCATATATGACACCAGTCTCTAGAAGTTTCATTATCTCTTTCTTCACAACATCTTTCAGATTCGGGTTTAACCGTCTCTGATGTTCTACAGAAGTCATCGATTCATCTTCTAGATGTATCCTATGCATACAAAGGTCTGGTGAGATTCCCGTAATGTCATCTAGTGAATAGCCTAGTGCTCTACGATATTTCCTCAATTCACACAAGAGTAAGGCAGTTTCTACGTTGTTCAGTTCAACATTGATGATGACAGGGTACGTGTAATTAGGACCAAGAAACGCGTACCTTAACCCAGTGGGAAGCGGTTTCAGCTCGAGTTTTGGAGCTTTGAGTTCGCTCCATGGATTGTCAATAGGTACGGGAGACTCAGCAATTGGCGATTGCTCCTCATTTTCGTCAAGTGCGACAAATGCTACCATCTTCTCCATCATCTTGCTGGAATCCAGCATCTTTGCATAACCCGCTGTGTCCTCGCTCAAGTACCCAAATTCTCCCTCGGACTGTGTCAAAGCGATCTCGACAGGATCATTCACCAGCATCTCATCCGTTACCCCTTCGGTGGCTTCGGTAACGCAGTCAATCCAAAATGTCTGTCCATCGATGATTGGCTTTTTCAGCATCTATCCACTTCGAACTTCATTATTAGATCTCCTAAATGAAGATCGATCTTGCCCTTTTGCACATCAATAATGGCTCCAGCTGTAGCCAAGAAAGGTCGTCCTAAGATGAGGGGATCCTTTGGCTCTGTTTCTAGCTCAAGAAAGGAAGTCCGCTGGTATATAGCCATCTCCAATCTTCACTGGCAAGTCCTCCAGAATACCGAGTGGAATCTTCACGGATCGATCAGCAAATACCAATGACACTCTGGCTGGCTTGAATGACGTGAGACCCAGGCGCTTAGCAACGGAATAGTGCATGAGGTTAACGCTGGCACCCAAATCGCAGAGAGAATGCTCAAAGGTTAGAGGCCCAATTTGCACAGATAGTACGAATCTCCCCGGATCCTCAAGTTTTTCGGGCATCCTTCCTTGCAACACGGCACTGCACTCTTTAGTAATCATCATCACGCCTTCGTCACTTGTAATCTTGTTGGTGACCATGTCCTTCACATACTTCTTCAAGGCAGGAACCATCTGGACCGCGTCGATAAAAGGAAGCCTCACCGAAAGCTCGTTCACTAGCGTCTTACACTTTGCTTGCTCAAGATCTCTTTGTGTCTTCTTCGGGTGCCTAGGGTAAGGAACCTTAGGAACATAGACACGTGCTGGTGCCTCCTCGAGTTCTTGTGGTTTGGACGAGGAGCTTGCCTCATCAACTATGTCATCGTCTCTCACATCTACGGTCTCGGGAAACTTCTCTTTTCCCTTGGACTCAACCGCGGTTTCAATCTCTTTCCCACTCCTCAATGTGATTGCTTCAACGAACTCATTCTTCGGGTTTTGTTCCCCTTTTCCCGGAAGAACTCCACTAGGACTCTTGATCGCTTCCGCCGTTTGAGCCACTTGAGTGTCAAGTTTCTTCACATGAGTTTGAATGGCCTCGAATTTGCTATTGAGATCCTGATACATTCCATCCACTTTGACGTTAATCTCATTAGCCGTCTTTTGTTGATTGACCATCAATTGTTGCATCATCGCTTCTAGCTTAGACTCTTGGATGGGTTGAGGATTGTTGAATTGCTGTTTTTGCTGAAAACCGCCTTGGTTTTGGAAATTATTTTGTTCTCGGTCTTGCCCGAACTGCTGTCTCGGCTGATAACCGCCTTGGTTTTGTACAAACTGTTTTTGCTGGAAACCGCCTTGTGCATATGGCTTCCGTTCTTGACTTTGCATCCCTTGCTGACCTTGGAAACCCTTAGCGAATATGCTCACGCCCTTATTTGGAACGGTTTGTTTGGGCTGAAAACCACCTTGTTGCGGGTAGACTTGATCCTGCGGGATTTCAACGTTGGTGCTTCTATATGAGAAGTTAGGATGATTTCTGTAGTTCTGGTTGAAGCCTTTGTTGAAGAACCCATGATTCTGTATGTAGTTCATCTCATCTTCGTACTCTTGTTCTTGCTCAGCACTCTCTTTGTAGAGTCCTTCTTCTCTAGTGTCTTCACAAGAGTTGACAGCTTTTTGATTTCCTTTAAGTAGTGCTGCAATGCCATTAACCTTTGCGAAAAGCTCATCCATCCTTTGCGTTTCAGCACCACTTACACGTCTCGTTCTGTCATACTCGGGATTGCGATGACTTGAACTCGCAGAAAGATTTTCAATAAGCTCATAAGCTTCCTCCTTGGTCTTTGTCATGAAGCTGTCATTGCTGGCTGCATTTAGACAATTTTTGGAGTCCCAATCTACTCCATCGTAGAAGATGTTCAGCACTTGCTCGTCGGAATAACCATGATGAGGGCATTCCCTTAGGTATTCTCTAAACCGTTCCCATGCTTCATTGAAAGGTTCACCGATGTTTTGCTGAAATTGAGTGATCTTGATTATGAGGGAATCGGTCTTGGATTTGGTGTAGAACTGATCCAAGAAGGCCGACCTTATTGCGTCCCAAGAAGTCAAAGAACCCGGCTCTAGAGATTTGAGCCATCTAGCTGCTCGATCAGCTAAAGAGAAGGAGAAGAGCTTGCATTTCAAAAAGTCCGCAGGGACTCCATTTGAGCTTGTAGTGCTGTAAATCTCTTCGAACATTTCAACGTGATCCATGGGATTCTCCGAAGCTTTCCCATAGAACAGATGTCTCTCGACGAGAGCAATGATCTGAGGTTTGATCTCGATGTTCTGCCTCTGAATAGGCGGTGGACGAATAGCGGTTCTGTCCTGGTAAAATTGGTGAGGAGTGTCAATACCCCCGATCGGTCTGCGTGGAGGCTGTCTTTGATTCAACTGGTGTTGAGCAGCAGCAGCTTGCCTCCGAGCTTCAGCTCGTCTATGGACATCAACAGCAGCAGCTGCTTGGTTTGCATTGGCATTTAGATCGCCATCTCCATCATGAGCAAGAGAAGGAGGGTTCAAGAGGCTCCCTTCCTCGCCATACTCGTGATGTTCGTCTCCATCAACAGGCAGATTTTGATTGTCCGGTAAGTTAGCCATTTCTCTCCTTTGCAATCTAGCTCTGTTGTTTTCTCGTTCCACTCTTGCCAAATCTTTGTTGTTCAACTCAAGCAGATTTTCAGAGCCTTGGTTTCTGGTCATGTACCTGAGATGCACGGAAAAGAGCAACAATAAAACGAGTTAGTAACGACAAAAAGAAATTCTTAGTCTGAACTTTCGTCCAAGACTCATAGGCAACAATTGGTCATCGGCAACGGCGCCAAATTAATTTGCAGTGTGGTTTCACCAAGTCAATTAATAACTAAAATGCACACTATACCGCAATCATAACGGTTGTCGATTGTAGCACTTTAGGATCGAATCCACAGAGATCAATGTTACGACTATGAGAATGCAGGATGAAATTAAAGCTAAGACGAATGACATATTTTTTTGTTTTATGGTTTCGAAACTAAGAACGATAACTAAAACGGTGCAAATTCAAATAGAGAAAACGTTATGCCTCGGGTGACGTTGCGGGAAATCACGAATAACGGTTAATGCATCTTAAACAGGGGTTAGCATTAAGAAACGTCTAGAACTCAAACCTAATAATAGATTAACCTCCTCCCGGAGTATTAATCCCTATGCTTTAAAACCATGAAAACTAACTCCCGTTGAATTCAAATGTTCTAAGCATGCTTTTCTAGTTCGATTTGATAAGTTCACAAGAACGCCTTAACATCAACTCCCGTTGGATAAGGACGTTTTGCTCATGTAGGATAATTCCGGCATCTAGACAAACACTCCCGTACGCTAGATAACCTAAGATCGAGAACCAAGTGATCAGTTTAATTCAAGCAATAAGAACACCCTAGACGAAGAATCCACCGAATAAATCCCCGTTTAATCTATCATAAACCGTTAAATCATGAAATCCCTTAACACCCTTGGGCTTAACTAAGAAACTACTCACTCATAATTGCAGAACAAATACAGAGAAATGATGAAGAACACATGATTAACAAAACAGAAATAGAAGAGATTAAGAAAACTTCTCCAATATGTAGAATCAAAGGTTTGCTTTCCAAGCTTACAAATCACCAAGATCAAAGAGAAGAGTACAGAGTTCAGAGTGTATGTTACAACTGGGCTTAGACCCCTTATTTTTTAGAGTTTTTCGTCAAAGAGAGAGAGAAAATTAGGTGAAAAGTTCAAAACACGTTTTTTACACTATTAACAGGAGCTGGATCGATTGATACATGTATGTGGATCGATCGATCCCATCTTTTTCTTCGGATCGATCGATCCGCTTCAATCAGTGATCGATCCATCAAATGTCCGATTTCATGGATCGATCGATCCCTTAAGGGGGATCGATCGATCCCATCTTTTTTTGGCTCGGTTTCGCCGTTTTTCCGTTCTAGGCCTCCGGACTCCGTCCCGAAATGCCTTTTCACCTGAAATGACTCCTAGAAGACTAAAACAATCGAAAAATACTCGATTATGTACAAAAAACGCGAATCGAAAAATGTCAAAAACGCAACACATCACCTATTCCATATGGTCTACCTCTTTCATCCGTGAAAGTTGACTGCATAAATAAAACATAGATTTATGAAACGCAAAGGACAGAAAACCAAAGATAACATGGATTTTGTATTTACCTGAAGAAAGAGTTCGTTGTAGTCCATTGTGGTTAGCTCTCGATGTTGCGGCGTACCGGCTGAAGTTTCAGGCCCGATCTCTTGCATCTTAGCTTGCAAGTTCTTCTCGTAAGTTTGCGCGATCCTCTCAGCCTTCAGATCAACAAACGTCCCATCTGGTTTTGTGTGAGTCTTCACAAAAACCTCACCGATACTAACCGGTCTTCCCAATTCCTCTTCCTGAAAATGTAACATATAAATTTGTTACATAATAGAAACTTGTAGAAGTAGTAGATATAGAAATTACACTTACCATTTCTTGTTGGATTTGTTGATATGACTTTTGGCCTGATAAGTGCTTGTGCACACCAAGGCCTTTACGGTCAGATTTCCGAGCAGCGGATGTGGTCTTACTCCTCTCTTGAGCTTCTTCAGTGTCCCAACACTCTGTCATTGTTGTCCACAGTGTTGGGTTAATCCAGTGTGGTTGCTGTCGAGAAGTCCTCGCGCTGCTTACCATATCCTTCATTCGCCTTTGACAAATCCTCTTGAAATGTTGTTGAACAACCCCTGAGATTAAGGGATCCAAGGTGTGGATTCTCTACAAAGAAATAATAATGGTGTTAGTGGACAGAATAGAAAGAAAGACATATATGAAGCTTAGAGGAGAGAAATGCTTACCACGAACTCGACGAAGTATCTTTCCTGTCTATCGCGAGCCACAATAGTCCAACTGTAGTATGGACCATCAAACTTGTTTGTGAACACCTTGGTGATCTTCCTTGTCAGTTTTCCCTTGTCATGGCCAAACCTAGACAGAGAGAAATAAGTGCCTTGAACATTAAAAACCTCATGAATAGCAAACTGTGAGCTTACAATGCCGGTTTCAATTTCAAACACAAGCGAATGCAGTTTATAGATCATTCTTATTCATTCTCAAGATCAGTATTTGTTCAAAACTAAGGAGGCAACCGAAAAGTTTTAATTGACCAACTAAACATACATCAAAAACATAAGACAGATTGAAAAAATGCTGAATTTAGTAAAGGTAAGAGCTTGAAAAACAAGCATATGCAGTATATATACAATTCTTAGTTATCCTCAAGAACTGTATTTGTTCAAACTAAGGAGGCAAACATAAAATTTTTGATTGATAAACCAAACACACATCACAAACAACTAACATTCTAGCATAGAACAATGGAAGGAGATGCGTATGCCATTCCTGTTGTGTCTTCAGTTAAACATCTCTTGTACATTAGTTATCTATTCTTATGTCCAAAAACATAGGTTCTCAGTAAGACTCAAAAACATGTTTTAAGATAACAAAAGTTAAAATCATATTTCAAAGGCTTTCAAGATACAGGAACTAAATGCAAGTCTCTGAAACTAAGCTATCAAATGTTCAATAATAAGATCAAGAGTGAATCAACAACACATGGATTAACTTTCCTAATTAGAGCCAAGTTCTCACGCAACTTGCACAATAAGACAGATTACTTCCAATGATGCTTTGCAGAACAAGTAACAACAACGAGATATATGTGAACACAAGCAATTTCTAAACACAAGCAATTTCAGACATATCAGGAAACACAAGCAAACACAAGATTGAGGGCGTGTCGGAGACAAAGTATGCAAACTAACCATGTGGTGTTTGGCAGCTGAGGGCGTGTCGGAGACAGCACAGTTGTATACTCATGACGGTTAGGCACCCTTAGTAGCGCTTCAAGCACCCTAAGTTGCTCTTCCTGGAGATCGGCTTCAATCTGTGCATTGTCGTCAATGTGATCAACTTCGATGTGGTTGGAGTTATGAGCTTCAGACGACTGATTGCTCTGACCGTCGGAGTTCTGCAGAGGAACACTTGAATTGCTAGCTCTTGGAGTCGTCTGCGCTTCAGGTTCAGAGGATTGTCGGAAAAGCTGGGTAGGCGGTGGAAAGTCCCGGACATTTGGTGCTGACGTTGACGGTTGAGCGTGCACGGGGTTCAGAGGTGGTGACGACAGATTCAGAAGAACTTGGGCCGGCGGCGTGAATGTGTACTGCGGCGGTAGAGGGTTCGGTGTTCGCGACGAAGCTCCGGCTCTCTGAGAAACGTTGTCAACGAATTTTCTCCTCCGTCCTCTACCGTTCTTATCTGCCGGCATTGTGTGACTCAAGACTCGCCGGAAAAATTGAAAGGCGAAGAAGAGATTCGATGGTCGAAGAAAAACCGGAAAGGCGAAGAAGAAATTGAAAGGGGATTTCGATTTCGATTAATCAGAGACGAAGGCTGAGGTACTTAAGGGGTGCTTGGCAAAATGACTTTTAAGACTTTGAAGACTTAAAAAAAAATTAAGTCATAATTTAGCCAATGAAGCTTTATTGATTTAAAAATTTTAAAAGTCCTAAAATTCCTCCTAAAAACTCACAACCATTTTCATTATTTTTTACTCATGTTCGACAGTTTTTTTAAAAAGCTTGCAAAATCTGACTTTTATTATTTTTAAGTCACAATTAATTTGTTAAAATTAAAGTTTTTAAAGTCCCAATCATTTTCTAAAAGCCACAGCCAAAGTCCTTTCCAAGCACCCCTTTAGGGTTTCGTAGGTTTTTTTTTAATCTTTGTTGGTCTAGTTAAGTATTATTTTGTGTGATAGATACCAATTAATTACTCTGGCATACTGGTAAATCTCTGAAATGTTTAAGTCCCCCCCCCCCACAGTTCGAGTCGTGGTGAGGACTGGTTTGTTTTTTTTAAATCTGAATAAAGCTTGTCTGGTTAAGAATTATTTTGTGTGATAGATACCAATTAACTACTCTGGCATATTGGTAAATCTCTCACACTTGTTTCAATTCCCCCACGGTTTGAGTTGTGGTGAGGACAAGGTTTTTTTTGTTTTTTTTTATTCAAAACGACAAATAATGTAAAAGACAAATTACACCGAAATTGTGACATAAGTAACATAGTTAATTAGTACGGTTCTTCGTCATCTGATTCTTCATCAGAAGACGACAAATTACACCGAAATTCATCTTCTGGTTCTGCATCTCCGACATCGTAATCGAGGTTAATTTGGTCTCCTTGTACGAAATTGTCGAGTACGAAATCTTCAATTGTAGTCATCAATACAGCATCAACATTTTCTGTTTGCAAAAGAGTTGGTTCTCATATTCCCCTAAAATGTTTCCCCTCGGATTCACTTTTAGAACATTGAGCCACAACTGCTTCGGTTTCTTTGTGTATGGGTACGGAATATAACAAACTTGATCCGCTTGCGAGGCTGTTTGCAATATAAAATATATATATATATATAAGTTATACATCAGTATATATATATATATAT
>PKMM01050834.1:3215258-3279746 GCA_002933915.1 Eutrema heterophyllum
CAACACCCGATAAAAATCTATTTCACCCCTAACACATACTTTGTAGTTGGTAGTTGCCCGACGAACGCCGTACTTGTATGTATGAAACACATAACCACGGGTGAAATACATGGGTGCAGTCGTTATCTTTCCGAGGGGGCCTTGGAATAACTCATGAAACCATATTGGATATGCGAGGTCGCCATGATCCACCTATAAAAGGCATATCGATAAATGTGCATGTTAGATTGAGTATCGATCTAATTAAATGAAATATTTATAACTATATATATTACTTACTTGCGTTTTCAACCACTTAGCAAAGTGACGATCTTTACGATCGTTTATTTCATTATCTGAAACGCCTTCAATGCATTCTCGCACTTGAGTAACAAATAAGCTGCAAAATACATTATAATTAATATATAATGAAGTATATATAATTGATTATTAATTAGTGGATAATTAATTAGTTACGTTACGTACCTCTCGTAAGGACTCACTTCCTTGCAGTTTAGGAGGATGTACGTATGTGCGCTGTACTTATCATTCTCGTTAGACCACCAAACTTCCTTCAATTTTCCACTAAGACGACCGATTGGTGAGAAGTTGTCTGGGACACCCTCTACTGCATAAGTTATTCCCACACCACCATCATCATATCGTCAAGGAGCCCGTTTGCGTGTGCGGACTTTTGTAGTGAAATAGTTTGAAGTGAAGTGTGAAGTTTCTTCTGTCAAACTTCCCGCAACAATTGATCCTTCAACCCTTGCTAGATTTTTTGCCTTTCCCTTTAAATGTTTCATGAAGCGCTCGAATGGGTACATCCACCTAAACTGAACAGGCCCACCTAGTTCTGCTTCATGAGGGAGATGAATGGGAAGATGTTCCATAACATCAAAAAACGCCGGGGGTAATATCTTCTCCAAATTGCACAACAATATTGGAATATTAGCAGCCAGCTGTGCAATTACATCTTTTGACAACGTCCGTGTACTAAGATCCCGGAAAAATGCTATGATGCCTGCACAATCAAAATTATATATTGTAATATTTGAACATATATATAATTAATATATATCAACAATTTTATATGTGATGATACGATGTATCTTACCTCCAATTGCTTCATGAACATTTCTTGGAAGGAGTTCGGTAAATGCGAAGGGAAGTAATCGTTGCATAAACACGTGGCAGTCATGGCTCTTCATCCATGTGCAAGGGTCTTTTCAACATTTTCCTACCTTTTGGGCTGTTGACTATTGTTATTTTCTCAATTGACTGCTTTTATGTAGTATATGACTAATTCTTTGGTTCAAACATAACATTCATGCAATTCACCCATTTTTCTATTTGCGACCAATTGTGCCACTACTCAGGGTACTCAGGGAGTCCTTCGTTAATTACTGAGTGAAGTTATTTTTTAGCAACTCCACTTGATTTTTTTTAATAGTAGTCACAAAAAAGTCTCAAATTTGCGACCGTTTAGCAACTCCACTCGATTTTTTTTTTTAAATCATCAATATTGAATTCTAAATATGTTAATTTGCACATTTTTACATATATTTGAACTACTATATACACATAATCATTATAACAAAGAAAAAAATTATAAATTCAAATTTTTTAAACTTATGTTTGTATATTCTCAAAAATGTAGTAAGTGTATATGTGTTTTATATGGAATGATTTTGAAAGATAGAAATTTTTCAAAATTTATTTACCATATCTTAGTTTACTGTTTAAATAGAGAGTTTTAGTGTTAGAATAAGAATAAGAATGATTGCAAAGTCATATTTAGAATAAGAATGATTGAAAGTTTAGGATTTAGGGTATAGATTTGTGATTTATTAAGTATAGTCACAAAACAGTCTCTCTTTTGCGACCACTTTCAAACAATTTTGTGACTATTTCAAATTTTATGAAATTTTTTGATGAAATATTAAGCGGCAACTAATCCCTCCTATTTTTTCTATTTGCGACCAATTGTGCCACTACTCAGGGAGTCATTCGTTAATTACTGAGTGAAGTTATTTTTTAGCAACTCCACTTGATTTTTTTAATAGTAGTCACAAAAGATCCCAAATTTGCGACCGTTTAGCAACTCCACTCGATTTTTTTTTTTAAATCATCAATATTGAATTGTAAATATGTTAATTTGCACGTTTTTACATATATTTGAACTACTATATACACATAATCATTATAACAAAGAAAAAAAAATTATAAATTCAAATTTTTTAAACTTATGTTTGTATATTCTCAAAAATGTAATAAGTGTATATGTGTTTTATATGAAATGATTTTGAAAGATATAAATTTTTCAAAATTTATTTGCCATATCTTATTTTACTGTTTAAATAGAGAGTTTTATTGTTAGAATTAGAATAAGAATGATTGCAAAGTCATATTTAGAATAAGAATGTTTAAAAGTTTAGGATTTATGGTATATATTTGTGATTTATTAAGTATAGTCATTAAACAGTCTCACTTTTGTGACCACTTTAAAACTATTTTGTAACTATTTTAAATTTTATGAAATTTTTTGATGAAATATTAAGCGGCAACTGATATCTCCTGTTTTTTCTATTTGCGACCGATTGTGCCACTACTCAAGGGAGTCCTTCGTTAGTTACTGAGTGAAGTTCTTTCCTTTCTCTTTCTCTTCCCTTCAATTGTCGATGTGTCAATCTCTGGAACTCTCTCAATCTCCGATAATACCTCCCAAGGCAAAAGCAAGTAGAGGCCAAGGTGGTCTCTCTACCACAATTCCTCATACTCAGGTATTTGTCTCTACCTCTCTCTCTCTCGATCTATCGCGATCTCTAGGCTTCGGGATTCCGGATTGTTCCCGATCTGGATTCCTTGTATGGAATTTGAAATCTAGGCTTCGATTTCCCAGATTGAGCGAGAAAGCTAGAAGCTTTATCAAAATTAGATTTCTCTTTTCTTCTGTACGTTCGTAATCCATTTCTACGTGGATTATCGTGAGCCGTCGTCGTGATCTGTCTGCTTGGGTCGGTGGCTCTTTTCGTTTATGGCGGCGAGGCTGTCGGTGGTGCTTGCCTCCCCTGAAAATGAATCCAAGCTCAGTTCTGCATCAGCTATAGCTTCAGGTAACTTCATATTCTTCGATTTCGTATAACACAAGCTCGAGTCTTTAGAACTGATTTGTGGTTGATTGTTTACTTGTGGACAGGCGTAGTGCTCGGTTTGTTCGAAGATGGCAGGTATAACTCTGAGTCAAAGAAACCATTTTCAAATGCCCTTTCCATTTGATGATTCATTAGATTAGAGTTGTGGATTAGGCCTTTACTTATAACTAGGTTGAGCTGTTTTTGTGTGTTCTGTGTTATGTGGTATATGGAAATTGCTGGTGGGTGTGGTGTGCGTTCGTATCTTCTTCGTGCTGCGTTTTGTGTTTGGGTGTGTGGTGTGGTGTGGGGTGGCAATAGGTTGCACTAACAACAATTATGCATCACGAGAAAAGTGCAAAAAGTGCAGACAACCTAAGGAAGTAGCAGCATTGTCAGCACATGCTATCCCTGAAGCTTCTCTTCAGACTCATCTCAGTTACTTCTCCCGTGGACCCGAGCCAGTCGATCAACCTGGTTCTTTACTTGCATTCTCTAATTCTGCAAATCAAGCTTCGGTTCTTAAAGAATGGAGGAGCGGTGACTGGATTTGCAGATGTGGGTTTCACAATTATTCCTCTCGTATACAGGTGAGGTAGTGGGTTCACGGTTTAGGGAACCGATTTGCATATTCCGGATTGTCGTTTGCTCAATTCTCTTTCGTATGTTTCTGCAGTGCAAAAAGTGCAATGAAACAGCTCCACTAGGTATGGTTTCTGTCTAATTTGAACACATGTCAATGCTGTGCAATTTTATATAATAAGGTGGTCTCTGATATTCATTCAAAACTAATAAGTATTTTGGTTTGCAGCCCTTGGAACAAAGAGATTAGCATCAGAAGTTTTGGCTCAGTAGCAAAAGATTGAATCAAGGATTATATTTTTGTTTGTAATTTCAATTTTAATTTTGGAATTATGGAATCGGAATTTAGTTTGTAATTTCGATTTCTATTTTAATTTTGGAATTATGGAATTTTAATTTTTTTTTTAATTGTTTTTACTAATAGTCACAAATCAGTCTTTAAATTACGACCGATAGTGGGAGTCACATAGTAGTTTTAAAATTACGACTGATAGTGGGAGTTACATATTAGTCGTAAAAGAGTGATTTTTTTGCGATTATTTTATTTAGCGACCAAATATTTACGATTATTTTTTTTTGTCCCAAATAGTCACAAATGAGTCGGGACTTATTTTGAAACTCTTTTTAGGGATCACAAAAACTGTGTTTTCTTGTAGTATAATAGGGGTTCCACAAATTTTATATTATTTATGAGGCCTAAGGCAAATGCCGTTTTCATTACACTATAAACACGGCATTGACTCACCAGATCGTTACATGTGTCATTGTTAATTTAGATCGTGACATGTGTCATTGTTAATTTAGATCGTGACATGTGTCAATGTAATAATATAAAATTTTCAACTTTTAGTTATTTATTTTAAATAGACAAAATAACAAAAAAAAATTGTGTTTAAAAAAAATGAAAACTAATAAAACCGAAAAAGTAAAGTACGAGAAAAAATAGAAACTAAAAATAGAAAATGTAAACTATTAAATTAAATATATATACGTAATAACTTCGTATAGCATACATTATACGAAGTTATACGACTTCAATTGTCGATGTGTCAATCTCTNAAAATGAATTTTTTTTAATCGATTCCTAATTCTAATAGGTAAAGTTACTAAACAAAAAAGAAAAATAGAAAATATAAATTTATTCTAAAAGCAAAAGTTAATAAAAAAGGAAAAGTTAAGAAAATCGAAATTTTTTATAACCGATTTCTAATCTTAAAAAGTAAGATTACTAAACAAAAGAAAAAAAATTAGAAAACTTTAATTTATCGTAAAAAGCAAAGTTAATAAAAAAACGAAAAATAGAAAATTCTCTAATTTTTCCATTTAGATTAAGGAAATTAAACAATAGATTATTAATCCTAAAAGGAAAAGAAATCTAATTTCTCACCTCTACATAAACAATTTGGTAGTCTCTCAATTGCGCACCAAAAAGATCAAAAAATTATTAAAAAGGAAATTTTTTTATTATATAAAGCTGAATATTTCAAAGTTGATAATTCAACTGATCGCGATATGTGTCGAGTCAATCAATCAAATTCTGACATACGTAAAATAAATTTCCAAAAACAAATTTCCAATTAGTTTTTGACACATAATATTAACAATAAAAAAAATTATAATTGATTCATAATCCTAAAATATGAAGTTAACAAACAAAAATAGAGGATGTAAATTTATCCTAAAAGCCAAAGTTAGTAAAAAAAAGAAAAATCAAAAATTAATTATGGAAATTTTTAAAATCGATTAATAAACAATTAATAAAAAAAGAAAAACTTAAAAAATTAGAAAAATAATAACTAATTCATAATCCTAAAAGGTAAAGTTATTAAACAAAATAAAAAACTAAAACATATCCTGAAAGGCAAAATTTAAAAAAAAAAAAAAAAAAAGTTCCTTAGTATTTTCATTTAAGTTAAAGAAATTAAACAATTGATTACTAATCCTAAAAAGAAAAGTATTGCAATTACACACCAAAAAGCCAAAAGTTCAATAATCGTTTGCAATATTTACTGCATATTCTCCACCAAATTCTTACTTCATGATATATATTTATTTCATCAGAATTTTCGTTTCTAAATTTTTATATTATTTATTTCAGGGTGATCTAATTTTGTTTTTCATTTTTAGTTTTTTTCCACCGGTTATAAAACATACTAAATTAATAACCCGCATATAAGCGGATACTAATATAGTAATATATAAAATTAGAAGAATAATTGTTTGTTATCATATGTTTGATAATTCATAATAACTAGTTTTCGTGAACAAATGAAAATCGAACCGATTGAACACCCCTACTTAAATGGGAGAGATCATCTAATTAACAAATTTAATATACTAATTAATGTAGTGTGATGAGGATTAGCTGATTACATGAAGCATTTTTTTTTTAAAAGGAGAAATAGAAGAAAATAAAATGAAACTAAAAAAGGTCAAAATCGAGAGGCGCAAGGTTTGGGTGTGTATTTGTGTTTTATAATCTTGTGGTGGTGTGGAGTTAACAGCTTTAGCCAAATCACCAAAAATTTATAGAGAAGAAGACGACGCTTACCCAAACTCGAATCCCTAGGTAAATAAAAAGCAAGTCCTTAGCCCTGGAAAGTTATCTCTCTCTCTCTCTGTTTATCTTGTTTTCCGCAGCCTTTTACTCCTGAATCTCGTTTCTCTTCCATGGATCCACTCTATTTCTTCCGCAAAGGTTCGTCTACCTTCGGATTTCGTTACCTTGATTTGGGATTTTCTTTCTCTTTCTTGGATTTTTTTTCTGTGGTTGAATGAATTGGGTTTTTTTTTGTTTTTTTTGTTCTTCTTTAAATCGTAAATCTCGAAGAATGCTTCATACTTACTGGGTTTACAAATTTCTTCAGTTTGATATCTTTTTTTTTGTTTGTAATATTGTTATTTATGAATACGCTAAATTCAATTTCTCTTTCTAGAGTTTACGAATATTGGAAATTGGGTCTCAGATTTGAAGCCAGGTGAGAGAGAAATTAATTACCCTTTTTATGTGTTTGTCTGAAAGATTCAATGCCTGAAAGTGTACGTTTTGTGTTGAGTCCACGCACGTTTTTGTTTCTTTTCTGGGTAATTTGAGTGATAAAAGTCAATTTTCTTGCAGGTTTCTTTTCTGGGTAAATTTGAGTGATAATTAGTCGATTTTCTTTGCAGGCTTTGGATAAAAAAAAGAAGTGATTTTTGAAGTCTTTCTTGTCCCCAAGTCACTCTATTCTCTAGATAGCGATTTTATTTCCATTTTGTTGAAGATATGAGCTTAACCAAGAAAGCAAGTGATCCAAAGCTAAGTTCAAGTATCAAACCAACAACTTTGAACCCTCATGCTGCTGAGTTTGTTCCATTTACTCTACGGTCTCCTTCATCTGGAGGTACTACTACAAGCAATTTGGATGTGACATCAAGACTTTTAGCTTCCTCTAGCTCTGTAGGGAAAGCTGTCTTGGACCGATCGGAATCATCTGCATCACATCATTCAGATGAAGAAGCACGCCAGTTCTGGAGTCACCAACTTCCTGATGATATTACCCCAGATTTCAAGTTGATGACTCAAGATGACAATTCGTATGGATCTGGGAGTTTGTCACTAGCTAGCTTGTCGTTGTATGATGTTAACGAAGCTGAAAAGTTTCCTTCTGCTAGTGGAGGAGGAGGATATCCGTTTTCAGACCAACCTGGATTAGCTTCACATAATCCTAATGGTAATAGCTTGTCCGAGAAGAATAGATATCCCGTTTCCTCATTCGGGGAAGATCCTCAACGAGCGAATTTCATACATGTAAGTCCAAAGCCTTGGGATAAGCAGATTATGAATGCCGAGCAGCTTCTTGGGAATGACAGGGAAAGAAACCCTTTTAGTGGGAATCCTCGACATGGGTTCATTAACGACATGATTACTGAGAATGCGAATATAGGGGAAATTGAGGTGAACCCTGTGGAGTTTCTTGCTTCTCAGTTCCCTGGATTCGCTGCCGAGAGTCTAGCAGAAGTTTATTTTGCTAATGGGTGTGATTTGCAATTGACAGTTGAGATGCTTACTCAGCTTGAGGTATTCTCCTACTCAATATAAGGCATAGCTTTCATTGATGTTTCATTTGCTTATGATGTTTTCCTGCCTGTTGATGCAGTGTGTCTTGGCCAGATGTTATTGGCAATTTGCCTAGACTTTGCCTTTCCAAATAAATTTTCTAGTCCTGGCTATGAAACTCATTTTCCTTGTAAAATAAATGGTTCAATGTAGATGCAAATGAAATTACGGGGCGGACTGTTGACTTTAGACAGCTACCTCTTTCATGCCTTTGTTTGGCAGAGAGAAGGTAGCTGCACATAATATCATGAATTGGATATGTGCCTAGGATATATAAAAGTGGTTTTGGGTTGCCTGAGATTTTAATTTACTGGAAGTTGCCGTTTTAGCTGTCGTCGTGCCTACTCATGTTGTTTTGCTATTTTACCTGTGTTTCTATGTTTTTTCGTACTAGTGATCTGGTTGTTTTCTTCCATGTGTTTTACTGTAGCTACAAGTGGATGGTGGCTTGAATCGGAACATAAGCCCTAAGACTTTTGCTGCTCCTAATCTAACTCCCATGGATTTTCCTGCCCTTAGCATCTCCAATAGCCAGGATAATCCTGCCCAGTTTGGTGGGGATGATTTGCAACAAACTGGAAATCATTACCAATCTGCTGTAAAGGATAACATGTTTTTCTTCAAGTCGGGCTCATCAGTTTCTCAGCGTGGTTCAATCGATTATGTTTCTGCTGTGAGGAAGTTAGCATACGATTCAGCAGACTCATCTATTGGCTCAACCAGAAATTCTCATGCTTCAGTTGGTGCTTACAAGAGTGCGCGTGGGAGGAGTATATATTCTGATAAGCTGCAAAATCGAGCCCCAAATCGACCTGCTCCTGTCTGGGTGGAGACCGGGGATGCAGTTGGTAAATTTCCTCTTTTCAACAAACTTTAGCGCATATTCAGATAACTATATCAGTCTTGTTATCTGATTGGAGGTATGTTGCATGTCTGCCTCTCATTTTTATTGGGGATGAACAGGGAATATGTATTCTGACTTACGCGAGGAAGCACGTGACTATGCACGTCTGCGGAATGTATACCTTGAGCAGGTATAATAGACCTGAGAATGACATTATTTATCAGTTATGTGGCCTCTAGTTTTTCTCTGCAGACTATCTATGTATGTTCTTTTGTGTAGCTGGGAATTTCCATTTATTGCATACCTGTCTATTAATCTTAAGGGGATGTAAAGGGCCTAACTTTTAGGGTGATCTCTCTTTTTATCCAGATTGATTTTTGAAAAGTACTTCGGGTGTATGACGTAGGGAATCATAAGTGTTTTGAGTCATATCTGCAATTTCAGATGATAGTTATAAAGTCTTTTTGGTCAATGATGGGTTTTCATCGGTTATTACTTCAACGTCTATCTTACTAAGGTGTCATGTGTATTTATCTTGTATGCTCAATACTCTGTTGCTTCTGGTTGACCGTAGGCACGGCAAGCATACCTTGTTGGCAATAAGGCCTTGGCTAAAGAGCTAAGTGTCAAGGGACAGTTGCATAACATTCAGATGAAGGCTGCTCATGGGAAAGCTCAAGAAGCCATTTACCGTCAAAGGTTTGACTTCGCTACCTTGCTGCACTGCATCTCCTTGCGACATTATCTTTTCTCTGCTCTTACATAAACGAAAAAGAAGACCACTGTTTTCTCTGTCTCTGTTCTAACCTGCCTTATGAGTAATAAATAACACAGGAACCCGGTGGGTCAAGGGAACAGTAGAGGGAATGAGAGAATGATAGACTTGCATGGGTTACATGTGAGTGAAGCACTTCAGGTACTGAAGCACGAACTGAGCGTGTTGAGGAGCACAGCTCGAGCAACACAAGAGAGGCTTCAGGTTTACATATGTGTAGGGACTGGCCACCACACAAGGGGTTCCCGCACACCGGCTCGACTCCCAATTGCTGTACAGCGCTATCTACTCGAAGAAGAAGGCCTTGACTTTTCCGAGCCTCAGGCCGGTCTCCTTAGAGTCATCATTTACTGACAGACAAAAGCCAGGTACTTATATAGGAAGCGAGCGATACACCACCCGGAAAGGAAAACCAAAAAAACAAAAAAAATCAACCACGCTATTCATTTTGTTGTATCTGTTCTGTACATGGGAGGAAAGAGAGAGAGAGAGAGTAGCTGAAAATGAAGTACAAAAAAAAAATGTTAGGAAAGAGATGAAGTCAAGAAGGAAGGAATGAAGAAGGCGTATGCATAAAATGTTTAGGTTTGTTCAGAAAATACTTTTTTGTAGAGGATCAATCAGACCTCTTACTGTTATCTTTTTGTGTGTGTGGGGGGGGGGGGCTTTATATGATGTTTTGTTTGATTCTCTATGCTTTTACAGTTTCACTCTATATGCTATTTACTCCTTTATTCTAAAAATGCTTAATTCTGTTAGATTCATTTTGCATCATCACTACTCATCATTAAGTCTTGAATTAACGAGTCAAACGTAAAAAAAAAAAAAGGAGTACTCCAAAAGGCATTTCTTGTTCAAGCTCTAATCATGAGCTCATAGACATTACTGTTGTTCTCTCCATTCACACGCTTAAGCATTTCGAAACTTTTCCTGCTTCCTAGTAACTCTAATCTTTGGAAATCCATGTATCCATCATCTGATGCCTCCTTGTTGCAATAAACTGTTCTGAGACGATCAGCGTGCCTCGAGTCTGTGTGAATCGCGACCTCTATTTCATGGTCCGGCAAGTTCTCCTGTAGAATCAATACAGACAAGGAAGAAGCATCTGATTATTGTGATCAGACTAATATCAACAGTGATGGTAGTAAATATTGATTATTAATCATGAGTTTATGAGTCTAGAGACCCTTTTAAGCCATTTCGGTACCTAAGCTTGTACATTATACCTTACTCCATCTATGCATCAAGAAAGTTATACCTGATAAAATTTGTGGATATAGTCTAAGATTTGCATGCAAGTGAAACCATTGTCACTGAAATAAGTCCGTGAAGAAGGTCCCATCTCCGAGAACCGATCAGCTGGATACAGAATTGTAAGGAAGCTGTCTTTAAATATCACTTCTATCTTCTCGCTGCACCCAGAAAGAAAAAAAAACATAGTTGACCATGGTGAGATATTTCTTGGTTGCAACGATGGCAGCAATAGACAATAGTAGGCAAAACAGTACCTCTCGGTGAGTGGTCTTGTCGAATTTGAAAATGAAGCTACTGGGTCTAACTCTTTATCTTTCCCCTCTTGTACAACAGAAGGCTGGGGTTCATTGATGTAGCCACTGCTGCTGCAAGAATCAGTAAAAATAGTGGCTGTTGAAGCTGCTTCAGATATTGTCCAGCAAATATTCTCCAGCAGGCTGTTCTGTGTTGTGCGTCTTATTGGGTTTTGACAAGTCTATGACAATCCGAAAAGAGAACCAGCATTCAAATTCGGACATTCTCAGCTGAAAAGAAAATCGTTAAGGCGAATTTTAGACTTCAGGGAAGAAAGATAAATTATCGTTACCTGCATATGGCGAGCACGCCGTCTCCTAACCCCAGTTTTAGCTATATTTACAGTCTCTTTCCTTTCATGTTTTGATTTACTCTTGAATTTAAGAGCATCTTGAGGATTCCCTTCCCCGGAAATTTTCTGTGACATTTTACAGAGAAACTCGCAACTATTACTCTCGTCACTTAAGATTACAAGACAGGACAAGGAAAACCAAGCAAGCTTGAGAAATTACGTGTAAGGATAGAGAATAGGAAACAACTTGTAAGGACAGTAGAAAATTACACCATATGGAAAGATAAAGTACCTCCTTTGTAGCACCATCTTCAAAATTTTCTACCATTAATCCTAACTGTCTTGCTAAATCAGGTGACATGTGAACAAGTCTTTGTCGATGTCTCTCTACTGTTTTCAGGACCCATAGTGGCTGATGTAAACAAATAAACAAACAAACAAACAAAAACAATCATATTTAAGTCCAAATCTGTTAGTTAATTAGAACTATCTTTCTCATCTAGTTCACTAAGGTCAAATGTTTGACAAGGCTACAGAGCGATCAAGTAGCGGGATTGAGTATCAAATTCTCCAGATCTTCACAGATAATCACGGATGTAGACCTTGTGGAGAATACAATACAATTCTACAACAATGACATAAAGAAGAACTCACTGAGACAATGGTGTTAGCATGGCCAAGATATCTCTGGACAGAAGCACCTTCACACACGACAAGACTTGCATTGCAACCAATAAACCATGAATCTACGACCTTTGCTCCTTGATCTCCAGCAACCTTTAACACCTAGACAAACAACATTCTATTTAAAGAGACTCACAGAATAGATTGTGCAGCCTTCCCAGCAAATAGAAAGCACCAAATGAGATACAAAAACCGAAAGATTATTTGAATCACGGAACCTGCAAATTACCTTAAGCCGGAGTTCATCTGAAATGTCTAAATCAACATACATGGAATGGTCAGAAAGAGTCATGTCTTCACTATTGCTAGTCTCTGTTCTAGAAGAAGAAACTTGGTAGTACTTCTTTGATGTTCCAAAATGTCCAGCTTGCTGACTTGGACGACAAATAGGTTCGAGATCAAAAACCCCGCTCAAGTCATCCACCCTTTCGCTATTTTGTCCAAGTTGTTTGACATTGTAAAGTGATTCGCTCATCCTGACTACAACATTACAAAATACCAATTTTCAGCTACAACTTCAGACGCATATAACCTTTTAACTTATTTAGAATGTCCATAAGCTCTCTTATCCAAAGTGAATCTGTTCCAATTGAGTTTGATGAACTAATAACCGTACTGAAGCTAGGACTATCCCAATATCATGTTAATGAATGATCAGAGATTATTTCTAGCGAACTAAGAGAAGCCAATGTAGGACTGCTAACTAGAAGGTTACTATTCCTGGAAAGCTATCAAACATTAAAGTTGAAAGAGTCAACAAAAAATCAAGCATCCATGGATTTGCAAGCAAAGTTTTCACCAATTTGCATTGCTGTTACAACGAGACAGTAACCAGAAAAAAAAATGGTCATATCTATGATACTAATTCCTTGGCTTACCTATAAATTATCGAGCAAACAATTTAGACATGGTTTAGAACTTACGGTTTCTCCTGACGCTATCTACAAACCAGCCAATTGTAACAACAAGTAAACCGTTTCTTGCCCCATGCTTCAAAGTGTGCTCAAACTTATGTCCACATGAGCTGTAAGCTTTCGTTAAGCATCCCAAAAGCATCATAAGACCATATAACAAAAGTAAATGCTTAAGAACAATACAAATTATCTGAAGGAAGCTTAGAAGGACATGATCATGTTTGGTTCTATAGTCATGAGTCATAAGCAAACACTACAAGTTGCAATAGAGAAATGAAAAAGGATATCTGGACAACCAAATGGGTACATCGCAGGTGAAGGTGAGGACTGTATTCGCCTCCGAGTCTCTCTGTCGCTTCCTTGACTTGTTTTCTTGCATCTGCAAAAGAACCAAATCAAAACAACGTATCATTAATCAAAACCCAATTTATAAACATAAAACCAAAGTTATCGAGGCGACAACTTCACAACAGCATCTGGAAGTCTACAAAAATAGTTGCCAAGTATGAATTCTAAAGACTGATGAACATAAATCTCCAATCTTCTGCATATATAACATAGCAAACATCAAAACCCAATTTATAAACATAAAACCAAAGTTATAAAGGACACAAGATCATAAAAGCATCTTATATGCTAGAAAAATAGTGCCAAGATGAAATTGAAAGACTGATGAACATAAATCTACAAACTTTATTGTTATATCATACATCAAAATATATAAAAACCAAGGTTCAAAAGGAGACAAGATCACAACAGCCTCTTAAATGCTAGAAAAACTAGTGCCAAGTATGAAATACAAAGACTGATGAACATAAATATACAAACTTTATTGTTATATCATACATCAAAAAACATAAAAACCAAAGTTCTAAAGGAGACGAGATCACAACAGAATCGGGAAGTCTAGAGAAATAGTGCCAGGTATGAGATTCAAAGACTGATGAACATAAGTCTACAAACTTTATTGTTATATCATACATCAAAACACATAAAAAGTAATGCTCTAAAGGAGACAAGATCACAACAGTATCTGGAAGTCTAGAGAAATAGTGCCAGGTATGAAATTCAAAGAATGATCAGCATAAATCTACAAACTTTATTTTTATATCATACATCGAAACACATAAAAACCAATGTCCTAAAGGAGACAAGATCACAACAGTATCAGGAAGTCTAGAAAAATAGTTGCCAAGTATAAAATTCAAATATTGGTGAACATAAATCTCCAAAAATCCTACTGATCATCAAACTAAATCCCAAGTCACAATGAAAAGCAACTCAAGCCTAATCGAGATGAAAAGGAACAAAATTATGATTTCAAATGGTGAAAAGAATCAAATATTTCGAAGAAAACCGTCAAAGAACAAAAACTGGACCTTTGGATAAACCAGTGACGCAAATGACAAGAGAAGAGAATGGTCCATTGGGTTGAAACATGGGAGGAGGAGGTGGAGATTGCAACACAGGAAACAATTTGGAACAACCCTTTGAATCGATCAGACCAACATTTATTCTGAGAGCACCCATTGTTCATAGAGAGAAAACCCTAAACCTCCACTCTCGGCTTTATTATACAAGTAACCACCACCAACCCTTAATTCAAAACACGGAATCATTGCAGAAAGACTAAAAAAGGAATCAAAATCAAAAGAGATTCACTTTCTCAGAGAAAAAGAAATCGGGGAATGTAAGAAGAACATGAAAAGGAATTCAAAAGAACAAAAGAGGGGTTTTAGGACAAAATGGTGCTTTAGAAATCTCGGAGTGTGGGGAAATAAAAAAGATGGTTGCTTTTGTTGTGGAAGCTTTTTCGTGGGGTTGGCTTTATCGGCGTGATCCAAAATTGGAGAATGGTTTAGTGACCACTATTCAAAGTTTTCAAACTCACAGCCTGCAAAATAAATGTGATTCAAAATAGTTGGGGATATAGACCTTAAAAGCTTTCGGGTTATTTTCTACTCTCTCTATTTCACAATTAATGAATGTTATAATAAATGTTGTTTAAGTTTTTTTTCACATCTATTAAGAAAATATAAAAAATAATTCTACTATACACTAAAAAGCAATTTGACTATTAGTATTTTTCATCAAACGTGAGATATAATTCAGGAGCTAAAACATGGTCTGGAGATTGAATCTTCATTTCTTCATCCCTGTTTTGCGCATATGAGGGAGCTGAAGTATGAGTTAGCCGAAGCATATCAGAGAGAATAGAGTTTTTGGAAGCAAAAAGCTGGGATAAGTGGCTACTGGATGGCGATAAGAACTCCAAAGATTTTCATGCGTAGGTGGAGTCTAAACATGATGTGGTCATCAGACCAGTAGCTACACCAGAGTTCAATCAAACTCACTGCTCAAGCCGTATAAGATCCAGCAAGAACATATGTGTTTTTCATGGAGCATATCGAACCAATCAGAAGGAGTTGAGCAACAAAACGACTTGTTCCATAAACTCAACTCATCAGAGACTCACGAAGAAGTGGAATTGGGTCCATATCAGCTCGGACCAAACCAGAATCGAATTTACAAACTGGGTGATTCCAGACTATCATGCTATTGAAGCCGATACTGACCTATGGCCATTGTTCGATGCATTACAGCTCAACCACAAAGATTCAGGGAAAGAAAACACTTGGAAAACATTTTCAGCTCATCTATAGCACACCTCAAAGTGGAATCAACCCAATATCAGTTCGCATGAAGGAGATATTCATTTCTCAAGTCGGGTGATTCTGAACTTACCCGATTTGGACCTACGCACACTCATTGGAGGAATGCGACCAAACCAAAAGAAATAAGCACTGAACCGAATTGATCTAGACTCTTGACTCAACAGAGGAATGCAGCGAATTAGATTCACATCAATACCGGTTTAGATGTGAAAGTTATTAAGTTTCTAAACCGGAAGATCCTAAACTTGCCTTATTTCCAAGATTGAGAGACTTCAATCATATGTTTTGCGTACAGGAGAATATCTACTACAACTAGAGCCTCCCAAGAACACTTCAAGATGCATTTCCAGCCATTGGATCAGGAGGATCCGATCTTGCTCACTCATACACCAAAACTTTTCATATTTGAAGCTGAGAGCATCAAGGAGCAAATACCAACGGCTCTATACTAATTTGGTGCATATCCAGATAGTTATTAGAAGATTAACAAGCCATGGAATAATCCAGAAGCTGTCAAGATACATGAGTCCACGAATTTCCCTTTTTGGCTAAAGCATTTAAAGCCTAACAGCTAGTTTCTTCAATTTTGTAAATTCTGTTTCTTTCTTAGCATTTTAGAACGTTGCATATTTATACCATTAAAAAGGGTATACATTTTGTGACCAAACAGAAAAACCTTCGTATTAGACTATTCTTTAGTTGAATAACTACTATTCCTATTGCCAAACATGTCAATTTAATGAAATATTAATAAAAAATGTATTTTATTTTATATTTATATTTAATTCCGAAAATTTAAATATTAATTCAAATTAGTTTTGATTTCCTTAAATATAGATTAGATTACTTATCAAAAATACAAAAATCAGTTTTTATTGTATCTTTACAAAAAATAATAAATAATTTAGATTTAATTTAGATATTCGAATTGACGTGAAAAAAAAAAAGATTTTCGAATTTAAATAATATTCTCATAATAATGCAGATGATAAAAAAAAAATGTTATTGTATCTTTTTATCATAATCAATTAGGCTAAAATATTTCAAACTAGTAAATATTTATATTATACGGTAATATGAACGGGCGGGTTAGTATTATATTTTTATAATCGATGTCTTTTGCGGGTTGGTTTGTCGAAATATACAAGATTAGGATAATTCGAGGCATATTAAAAGGACATATTAACCCATTTTAACACTCATAAAAAAAATTGGTTGTGTAGTAATCTATATTCACATAATAACAAAGTTTACAATTACGATTACATCGATATATACTTAACTAACTTATATTCCTATTATACTAATATACACCATATGGCAATATCATATAGTTTTTATAACAATTTACATTTTTGTTAGATAACAAATGTTGCTATCATTTAAAGTTACAAAATTCACATAATCATGAATTTTTTCATTAAAATTGAAGTTAAACTATTTCCGTTAGTGTTTGGTCTACATAACGTTTTTATACAAAAAATGTATAAAAATATATTGCCCCGCACACAACACCTATTAGAATCTAATTCGCATAGCACATGTTAGAAATATGATATAAACATCAAAAGACATATTGTACAACAAATCAACAAAATATTATCTTCTCACTAAAAACTTAAGAATCACAAATTCAACATATTTGAATCAATAATGCTTAATTAGATCTTATTTCTCATTCTCACTTTTTATATTTCAAAATTTAGTCTACAAAAAAACTTTGCCCATTTTGTATATTTCAAAATTTAGTTTAAGAAAACTATATCCCGTGCGGACGTATAACTTAATTCGGAAGTGTATTATAAACATCAAAACATATTTCCCATAATAAATTAACAAAATAATAAATTTTCACTTGCACGCTTAGGAATTACAAATTCAACATATTTGGTCGTAAACACTTAAATTAGACAGTCATAATTTAGTCTACAAACAAATTTGATCCCGTGCGGGCGCACATGTTGGAATCTAGTATATACTATTAAAACAGGAACACTTATGTAATCTGTTTCAAAACACCCCTTATTTTGTATATAAATTGAACTTATTGCCAAAAAAGTATTAAACATGTTGCCAAACATTTATTAAATCTATTATAAACTTAAAAATTACAAATTAAACATATTTGAATCAATAATACTTAAATTAGTTCTTATTCCTCATTTCACATTTTATATACTACAAAAAACTTTATCTCACGCGGGCGCGAGGGTTTAGAATCTAGTTGAGCATTATATAAGCTCCCTTATTCTTTCATTTGTAATCACCCTTCTTCTTTGAAAATTAATCAAGTATTATTCAACCTACAAAGTTTGTCTTTGTGTCTTTGTTCATTAGAGTTCATAGGTGGATTCCTTGTTTTCTTGTCTTTAGAATCTAAGTGTGGAATCACTTGTTTTCTATTGACTTGCAAATCAGATTGCTTGTGGAAACAAGCTCTCTTATTCGTTTGTGATTGTGGATTCAATCACAAATCTCCATCTCCATCTCTATTAACGACCATCTTTTGCTTTAAGCTTGGAATCTCTTGATCATTGTGGGATCATAAATTTTGTGGATTTCAATCTTATATCAAGCTGTCTTAAGAATCAGATTGAAAAGCTTGTAGACAACAATGGAATTGCGTGGACGACTGCTGGGTCGATAAGTGAAGTTGCTTCATTCTATTTCTGTGATCTCTTTCAAGCTTCGGCTATCGGGAATCTGCAAAACAAATTTGATGTTTTTTTCGCGGAGGGTGACTAACGCTCTGAATGATAAATCTGACACAAGCGGTTACAAAAGGAAGAGATAAGGGATGCAGTGTTAGCTATTATAGATTTAAGTGCTCCGGTATAGATGGTATGACGGGCATGTTTTCCAGCAATATTGGCCTGAGATAGGGGAAGAGGTTAGGCATGAGATTCTTTCCTTTTTCGAGACTAGATCATTCCCGAAAGAATGGAATTACCGAAATTATGTGGCCTGATTCTCAGATTGTGGTTGTTGTGTCAGTTGTGTATGCTTCAAACTGCGCAGAGGATAAAGCTGAGTTGTGGGATCAGTTGGTTGAATTTTCTTCTAGTACGACTGTGATTGGAAAACCGTGGCTGGTCATAGGGGATTTTAATCAAGTATCCGAGGGAGCACTCCAAGGCAGTAAATCAGAATGTGGACAGGAGAACCAGAGAGTTTAGACGTTGTTTACTTGATCAAGCTGAATTGTCTGACCTCACCTATAGAGGGAACACATTTACTTGGTGGAACAAGAGGAAGAACATGCCTTTAGCAGAAAAGTTAGATCGCATTCTGGTGAATGATTTGTGGTCTCATACGTTTCCATCAGCTTTTGCTTCATTTGGCAGTCCAGACTTCTCAAATCATGCTTCTGCTAGGGTGGTGCTCAATCCCCAATCTATGAAACAGAAGAGTCCCTTCAAGTTCTACAACTTTCTGCTGCAAAATCCTGATTTTGTACCCTTGATTGCCAATCATTTGTATTCGATCAATGTAGTGGGATCAGCTATGTTCAGAGTCTCGAAGAAATTGAAGGCGTTAAAGAAAGTGATTAGGGGTTCAGCAAGGATAATTTCTCAAACTTGGAAAAAAGAGTTAGAGAAGCCAATGATTACCTGTTAAGATGCCATAATCAGATGTTGGCAAACCCGACCCCTTCCAATGCAGAAATAGAGCTAGAAGCGCAGAGAAAGTGGCAAGTTCTTTTGCAGGCTGAGGAATCATTCTTCTGTCAAAGATCTAGAGTGGCATGGCTTGGTCTTGGTGACAGTTGTACTCCTTTTTTCTTCAGAATGGCAGCCACTAGAAAAGCAATTAATCATATCCATTATCTTATTGATGAAGGTGGCTCTAGGATTGAGACACAGCAAGGGATCCAAGAGCATTGCATAAACTACTTCTCAAACCTTCTTGGGAGTCAAGTGGAACCACATATGTTTGAACAAGGAGACTTGAACCTGCTACTACCTTTCAACTGCTCCTCGGATCAACAAGCAAGCTTGACTATGGCTTTCTCGAGTGAAGATATTAAGGCAGCGTTTTTTTCTTTGCCAAGAAACAAGACTTGTGAGCCTGACGGTTACTCAGCAGAGTTCTTCACAGGTTGCTGGCAAGTGGTGGGACCAGAACAGGTTGGTGGCAGGTGGTGGGACTAGAAGTATATGATGCTGTGAAAGAATTCTTCCAATCAGGTCGTATCCTGAAACAATGGAATGCAACCTCACTTGTATTCATCCCTAAAATCACAAATGCTTCAAGTACCTCTGAGTTTAGACCAATATCCTGTCTCAACACAGTTTACAAGGTCATAGCGAAGCTGCTGGCAAGCAGATTGAAACTTATTTTGCCTCAGGTGGTCTCTAATTCGCAATCAGCTTTTTTACCTGGTAGGTTGCTTGCCAAGAATGTTCTTATGGCTACTGAATTGGTTCACGGGTATAAGCGTAGAAACATGGAGCCTAGAGCAATGCTCAAGGTGGACCTGAGGAAAGCCTTTGATTCAATAAGATGAGATTTTATCATTGGCATCCTGAGAGCTCTGAATTTTCCAGATAAATTTGTCAATTGGATCTCTCGATACATATCTACACCAACCTTCTCCATCTCAGTAAATGGATCTTCCGGTGGATTTTTCAAGAGCACTAAGGGCATCATACAAGGAGAACCTCTCTCTCCTTACCTTTTTGTCCTAGCTATGAAAGCTTTCTCTAAGCTCCTCCTCTCAAGGTTCGACTCAGGTTACATTTCATACCACCCTAAGACAGCATAACTTCAATTATCTCATCTTATGTTCGCAGATGATGTTATGGTATTCTTTGATGGAAGTTGCTCTTCGTTGCATGGTATTAATGAATGTTTGGATGATTTTGCTAGCTGGTCTGGGCTCCAAATGAACAGGGATAAAACAGAGTTATTTCATGTTGGATTGGTTCCTGCAGAATCCGCAGCCATTGCTCGGTTTGGTTTTACTGTGGGCTCACTGCCTATCAGGTACCTTGGCATGCCTCTCATGTCTAAGAAGGTTAGAATCTCAGAGTATGAGCCCCTGTTGGATAAACTATATGCTAGATTTAGATCATGGGCAGTTAAAATCCTGTCTTTTGCAGGAAGAGTTCAATTGATAGCCTCTGTGATCTTAGGGACAGTCAACTTCTGGTTAACTACTTTCATGCTGCCTCTGGGTTGTATTAAGAAGATAGAGGCTATGTGCTCCCGTTTCCTCTGGTCTGGTAACATTGAGCAACCCAAAGTGGCGAAGGTAGCGTGGGCTACTGTCTGTTTACCTAAAGTTTAAGGTGGTCTTGGTCTAAGAAGATTCTCAACCTGGAACAAAGCTCTCTGCATGCACTTCATATGGCTTCTGTTCTCAAAAAACGAATTCATTATGGGTGGCTTGGCAGAAAGAGCATCATTTGAAAAACAAAAGTTTTTGGGCAGTAGAAGAATCGAATCATGATTCATGGACTTGGAGGGAGCTTCTAAAGCTGAGACCAGACACGCAAAGATTTATCAAAGCAGTGCTTGGGGATGGTAAAAAAATAAAACTCTGGTTCGATGTTTGGACTCCTCTAGGGAAGCTTATCGATTACATAGGACCAACTAGTCCGAGAAGCCTGAGAGTTCCGCTCCATGCCTCTGTATCTGAGGTGTGTAATACCATTGGTTGGAATATCGCAGCCCCTATGTCTGATGAAACCTTGCAGTTACACGCTCATCTCACTACGATATTAGCCCTTAACTCTAACTCCACTGAGGATGAATTTGATTGGATGATTGATGGTGTTAGTGGTTCAGGATACTCCTCAGCCAAGACTTGGGATGTTATTAGGCCTAGAGCTGTGGTGAAATCTTGGGCAGGTTTGGTCTGGTTTAAAGGTTCAATCCCTAAGCATGCATTTACTATATGGATTGCCCAAAGGAACATACTACCTACTTGTGCTAGTCTAGCGTCTTGGGGTCTTCAAGTCCCGACAGCATGCTGCTTATGCTCCCGGCTAGAGGAAACTAGGGATCACCTGCTTTTGACATGCGATTATAGCTTCGAGATCTGGAGACTAGTCATCACTCGGCTTGGGCCTCCTCAACACATGTTCAGGACCTGGTCGGAGCTCTTGTCATGGATCAGAACGAGCTTTACTATGGCCCCGTCACTTCTTAGAAAATTGGCTGTTCAAACCACGATATTCTACATCTGGAAACAGAGAAACAATGTGTTGCACAATCAGTTTCCTTCACCCCTCTTGCCATCTACAAGGGTATCGACCGTGAGATTCGCAATACAATCACCGCTAGAAGACATTTTGGCAACTTAATGTCATTATGGCTTCGATGACCACTCAGTTTCTTACCTAATTCTCACCCATCTGTTGTTCTTCTTTGTTTTTTACTGTTTTTTTTTTTTGCTAAGGCTGTACAGACCCTAGGTTCTACTTATTGTAAAATCTTCTTTCATTATCAATGATATTTATTTGTAGCAAAAAAGAATGGAATTACACTCAACTTTGTCTCATTCCAAAGATCACCAACCCCTCAAAGATGACAGATTTGAGACCCATTAGCCTCTGTACGGTGATGTATAAAATTGTCTCAAAAATTCTGGTTGGGAGACTACAACCTTTACTCCTTGAAATCGTGCCTCCGACACATAGGTATGTCAAAACGTGTTTTTATCACTTTTTTTTTTAACTTGGACAAAATAATCCATTGTAGTTTTTCTAAATTTCCATCATTTCTATTGCTATACAATACAAATAATTGTGAATAATATGCATGTAAACAAAGGTCACAAGAATCGAGTAACAGAGAGAATAATACCTCAAAAAATAAAAGGGTTCAAACCAGAGTACTTAGGTCGTCGGAAACAAAATAACAGTACAAATGCTGCCTAGAGAGGAATGATTCTTAGTCATGTTTCTTGCTTCCGAACAGTTTCTCATACACATCGGATTTTCGCTTGTATACGAAAGATTTTAAACCCAACACTATCGACTCTATCTCTTGCTCTTTTTTTTCGTACACGAGAAAAGCAATGAAGGCAATGGGAAGTCCTGTTGAACAAAGAAACACAACAATAACAAAACTAGATATTGTTGACGAGCTATGGCTCCTTGTTGTAATCAAAGAGAGAAAGGGAAGTAGGGTACCTATAACAAATATGCTGTGAAGAGATATGGCTCCAGCGAAACTCAGTACTAACAAAATGAACACCACCTATGACATTAGAAACACCAAACCGGTGTTACAAAGTTACTAACAAAGATGATTTTTGCGACCAATTTTTGTCCAGAGATAACTAGTTAAGGGGAAAATACCTTAAGAAAGAAGTTCCAATCATTCCCCTGGCAAAGAGATTTTAGAGCTTTAACAGTGGTGTTCCATGAGGAGATCACTGACGATGAGAGGTGATGTGACAAGTCTTTGGAGAGGAGAAACTGCGATGCAGGAATCTTTTCAATTGTATAACCGAATCTGCAAATATAAGCATATATTGTTCATAATCTGAATGGACAGAAAATGCTAATTTTAATTGTTCCTGATTGAAGAGCACACAACACAGTGTATCAAGAATGCTTAGCATGCATATTCCCCTTCTACTGGGACATGAACATAATAATAGATACATGTGTTTCGTGAAATTGAAGATATCATAATGAACAGAATACCTTCTCGTTTCCGTTATGGGCTAAAAGAGAAGTGAGTTAGGTAGTTCATATTGCATACAACAAAAATCTATCAAAATTTCCCAAAAATCTTACAATTTCTCTGGTAGAATGCCATGGAGGAACAAAAATACCGATGATACCAATAGAGCCTTCGAAAGAGAAGTTATGATGGTAGACCCAGTTGCAACAAAGTTATAATAGATGCTAATAAGAATGAATATGGCAATGAGAGTCTGCTTTAAATCCTTCCAGAGAAGTGTATCAGCAACTGCAAGATCATGTCAGCAATCAGCATTCTCAATATGTGTCGTAATAAATGAATCAAGACCAGGGTAAATTGTTCTAAAATTGAAAAGAAATTATGTCTACTTTTACTAACATCCTAAGCCTCTTCGCAATTATGGTTGCTAGCAACTTAACACCATCATTTTCAGGAGAGCCGTGCAAATCTTGAAGTTGTCCCAAGACTTTAAATAAAAGGAAAATATCCGCTGATGCATTTTTAAAATGAAATATATAGCCATACCCTTTCCGCCTCCAAGGATCCTAGAAGCCTTGGATGGGCCTTCTCTTTTGGATTGACTTCCAGCTGTCAGGTGAGAATATGAGTCTATCGTCCGCCGTATACCTTCCTGCAGGATCATCAAGTCATGCATTAGATATTATGATATCTAACCATACGTTGCATCCAGAACCAGTAGCAATGGAATAGAGATGCAACAAAGACATCACTATTTTAAATCAAGTCTTGTATAACCTGAAGTGGCACCACAGGAGCATAGCCTAGCCGATCCTTTGCTTTCGTGGAATCGAAAGTTCTGCTGCACGAGAGCAGCCTAACTCTTGAAGGTGTTAGTTGTGGTACTTTCATCCCATATGGTCCCAAGAATTTATATGTCAATTCAACCAGATGCGCAATTGGCATCATGACAAACGCAGGGATCTTTATGCTTGGCCTGCAAAATATAATAAGTTCGGAAGAACAGAAAAAGGAATGGGTTTTGGTCAGTGCATTTTTTCTTAGACTAGTAAAGCCGTCAAACAATTTTTAACAAGGTCAGAAAACTGTATCCCCAAAGAAGTCAGGCACAAAAATGTAAACAAACAACATTGGATATACCCAATTATTTATTTTAAGTATGTTATTCACTTACTATATTGAAGATCAGAAAAATATACAAGATCAAGACTCTGGACACTGTTTTATTCTCTCTCACTGAAGTAGCATATTTTCTGTAAAATCTTTCTGTTCAATAATCTCATCTACCTCAGTTCTCTTCATCAAAAGTTACTCACAAAGAAAAATTAAACACCAAACAAAAGCTCAACTCAATTACCATGCAAAAACATAAATAAAATGAAACTGCAATGTGTCTTTTCCCTTCATTTTGTATGAAAGATCTAACAAGCATAAAGCGGAAGAATGTGTCAGCTAGTATATCACTATGACTACGCACTAGATAGAAAATTAAAGGCAAATTACAATACCTCTCGTAGCCAAGTCCTTCAAGAAGCTGTGACATAAATTCCCAAAATTTAATTGGCTCCATGTTGGTAATGAAATATGCCTGTAAATCCATTAAATGTCAGGCCAGCCAACAACTAGGATTGTCCTACTACATCATGAATAAATTACCATCTGACTATACGCCTTAACTAAATTAAATTCAAGGAATTTAACTCTCATACGGCAAGAAAAATGTAAATCATCTTCCTTGAAATTTTGTAGCAAACATCTCAGCTAAACACAACAGAAAAGAGAGAAAAAAATCAAACGAAAAACCAGCAAGGCTCTTTGAAAGTTCACATAATATTATAATGAACACAGTTTCTATCTGAAACGTTTCTGATCCTTTGGTATGCCTAAACAGCATAGACAAAAATGCCTTCCTTAATTCAGTCCAGTTTCCCAAAGGACGACATATTCAAACGAAAAACCAGCACGGCCCTTTGAAAGTTCACATAATATTAGAATGAACCCAGTTTCTGTCTTAGTTTTCATGTTATGTCTGAAACGTTTCTGATCCTTTAGGTATGGGTAAACAGCATACACAAAAATGCCTTCCCTAAAAATAGTCTAGTTCACCAAATGACAACATATTCTAGACATATACAGGTAGAAAGGTAGTGAGACTACAAATAAAAGAGGTGCAACCAAACTTTACATTGGAAAACTAAGGCATGGAATAAACTAAAAACAAATACCTGGCCTGCAGCTTTTGTAGAAACATCTCCTCCTGATGCTAGAGCACGCTCAGCACAAACATGGGCATGAGCAACATTTTCAACGTAAGTGAAATCATAGAGATTATTCCCGTCACCTATAATAAACTGGACATTAAAGAAGCAAAAAATAGTCGTATCAAATATAAAAGTTTATGAATTTTTTTATGTCAAAGAAGAAAATCCAAGCAAACAATGCTTCTTAACCTTTTAAATTCATTTTACAATGATCCCTGATCATATAAAGCACCTATTAACTAGCAGTATACCATTTCTAAGAGAGATCAATGCAATGCACATAAATTGCAGAAACCTAGAAGAATTAATGGCAGATAAAGAACAAATAAATTCCTACAATGCAAAGCCATATTTCTCAACTTGGAACCAATATAGCAACGCGCAACCAGGAAACCATTGTAAATCATTTCTCAAGTACTCATACAAATGTTGCTTTCCCTATCAGCCTTTGCATCTCCTATTAAGCAATTGCATCTATGTCACCTAGTTTAAGTTTCCAGGGAAAATCCCACATCCCTAACGCTGTCCAGACATATAGGAAATTCAGGCATCTAGATTTGTAGCTTAAAGCTTCAAATTAGCAGACTCTGTGAAGTCAATACCCCAATTTCTGCGTAAAATAAACTTAAAGTATTCTCTCTCCACTCTATTGTAAACGAATAATTTCACATTGCTTCTATAGTATATTTTTTCTCCATTCCCTGTGAATCAAACTGGTTTTTCCAGCGAGTCAATCATCCAACTTCTGATAGAAAAGCTTAATAGTTCAGAGCCATCTATAAAATGTTAAAGCTTTCAAACACGTTTAGAGATTTATATGTCAAGAAAGGGCTGCTGCATTGGCGAGAATAATAAAAGTATCAAGCGAAGAGAGAGGAGGCAAGGTAAAAGGACGGTAGACAGCAGATAGAGAGGCAAAGCGATAGACAAAGAAAATAATCCAACCTTGGATTTTCCAGCCCTAGCAGCAGCAACAAGTGAAGGAACTAATAATCTATCACCGGGACCAAAAATACTGCTCGGACGTATGCAACAAGTGAGTAGTCCATTACTGCCATTCGCTTTCATGATCAACGCTTCTCCTTCAGCTTTAGTTGCTGAATATGAGTCATTGTGCTAAAAGTATGAAGAATAATATATTTAGTAACCAAGCTCCAAAACAAGCATCTAAGTGTTAACAACTATAATCATTTAGAATATCCAGTGCAAAATCAGAGATTTATATAATCATATTAATGCCATAGTTCTGTAACACCAAATCGTAGTTAATACCATGGTTGGATAAGCCATTGATTCACTACCATTCAAAATACCATGAACACCATCAAACACGACGCTAGGAGAGCTCGTGTAGATAAGCCTCTTTACTCCAGTATTAACACAAGCATCAATCACATTTCTTGTCCCTGTAGATTAAAAATCCCATAACAAGGTACCATAAACAAACAAGAGAGCTAACAAATTTTCAGTTTGACACTAACAAATGTGCAGATTGCAGTTTCGTTTCTATTGAACCTTGAACATTAACCGAGTACTGAAGCAGGTGATTATTGATTGAAGAATCTGGAGCTGCCATGTGAAACACCACCTCCGCTCCTTGAAAAGCTATTCCAATGATCCATCATCAGAATCATTTTCTCCTAGAATCCGACATTCCGGGAAAATGAAACAGTTGAGAGAGAGAACAAAAACCTTTGACGACTTGTGATTTATCGCGGAGATCAGCGGAGATATATTGAACCCTACCGGATCTCATTGCGTCGCCTAAAACTCCGCTCTCTTCCTGAGGATCAAGCTGAATCGCCGGAGCCAAATCGGCGATGCGGACGAGGAACATCTCGTAGCGTACGAGCATTTCGACAAGATGCCTCGCCGCGAATCCTCTACCACCGGTAACGACGCACCATCGCTCCGCCTCCGTAGCTTCCGGCGCCATGTCTTCTCCGACAAAAGAAAACAAAAGAAATCAATCAGTGATTCGCTCATTTGGGGAGTAGATAGGAAGAATGGCGAATCAGATGGCATTACGCAATCAGTGAATCGATCATCTTTGAATCAGAGAGCATTACGGCAATCTAAGTTAGTGACGACATTACCTTGAGAGAAGGAGAAAGATCTTCTCAGGAGAAAGTGGTAGTGAGAAGTTTAGAGGAAAGAAACTGTTGGGGCAGGTCGATAATTCTGTAGTTCAAAGCTGCTTTCGTGTGTGATGCGCCCCCACACCTTCTCTCCCATCTATTTTTTTATTTATTTCCTCTTTAGAGTGTGTTACAATTTAGGACAGTAATCATTACTACCCCTGATCGACTTAGGTGAAAACGAAAGTAACTCCTCTTCTCCGGCAGTAAAGTATATTTCAGTTTTTGGGTTTAACGCTGAAATGCTCCTTAAACTGTATTCTAAAATTCTAGTCATCAGGTAATAATCAATTTCTTCTTGAATTTTTTTTTTTTAATTCGATAAAGTGGTGCAAAATCCAAAAACCAATTAAAGTCGTTTTTGGGGCCGGCCAAGAAAGAAGATCAGAAAAAATCTGAATGGTGAAGCAATATTTTAAAAGTTTTATTTTAACATTTGTAGTATTACTTGGTACAACTGGATCTTCTATGAATTATTCAGACAATTTCTAATATTAATTGGTACAACTAGATTTCGGTATTACGAATAATTGAGACAATTTCTAGTTTTATTTGGTACAACTAGATTTTGGTATTACGTATAATTGGATATCTTACGAATATCTGAGACTATTTCTAATATTACTCGGTACAACTAGATTTCTAGTATTACTCGATACAATTGAATATTATAGAATGATTTAAAAAAAATCTGGGTTGAAAAAAAAAATTCAAAAGAAAAAACATTAAAACACGTGACACAGTTAAAATGGATACCTGGTGCCGTCATATATCGGTATTAATGGAGGGAAAAAAATAAAATTTTAAAAATTTCAAAATATTTAATATAGTTATACTTCCTAGTTGTACATTTGTTCTCGCTTCCAAACAGTTGTACTTTGAGGATATTTCACTTATATTAGTATTACCGTGAATTAAATTTTAATTTGTTCGTTGTACCAATAACATTTGGTACCTTAAGTACATTTCCAATGTTTTCATGCAATAATATGTCTTAAAGCACATTTTCCGTATCTTTTGCATTATAAGGTGGTTAAAATTAACAAAGTCATCATAAAAGTATAAAAAGTGTTTGATGGGAAAACAAGAATATGATAAAAAAATATTATCCAAAAAAAATCTTTTGTGTAACTAATAAATATTATATCAATTTATTCAAATTCATATTTACCATACAAATACTTTTCTTATATAATACCTTATACTTTTAAGAAGACTTTGTGACTGTTACCCACGTTATGATTCGATATTGTCAAGGAATGTGATATAACAAATTTTCTTCCATACAGACTTTGAAAATGTACTTAAGGTACCAAATGTTATCGGAACAACCAACAAATTTTACTTTAATTCACGGTAATACTAATATAAATAAAATATTCCCAAAGTACAACTGTTTGGAAGCGAGAACAACTATACAACTACAAAGTAAAACTATGTTTAAATTTTACCTTTTCATTCCATTTTAAAAAAATTTAGATTTTCGTTTTCCCTCTAAAAATAGTCTAAAAACGGTCTAAAAAGGGGTAGAGTAATTTTTTTTTTCCATTTCTCCCATCGAAAAAAACTACAGAGAGTCGGGACAACTGCATTACTAGGGACAAGTGTGTGAAAAATTCATGAAAAAACTAGAGAGAGTCGGGACAACTGCATTACTATGGACAATTGTGTGAAAAAATCATGAAAAAACTAGAGAGAGTTGGGACAACTGCATTACTAGGGACAACTTTGTGAAATGCAGTTGTCCCTAGTAATGCAGTTGTTCCGACTCTCTTTTTATTAATATAATTGCCAACGACGGTGGGGTCCACCATGTGGTCCAACCTTTTTTTTTAATTAAGTAATTGTATTTCTTTTTTAATTCAAAAATTTAATATTAAATTAAATTTCATTAAGGGTAAAATGGGGTTTTGATAAAGAATGAAAGAAAGAAGAGTATGTAGAATAAGTGAGAGTATAGTATAATAGTTTTATATCCAAAAGAGTATTTGTGTAATAAGTCCTCAGTTTTAAGGTCTTCGGTAAAAACCCTAATCGAGTGAAGTTTTTTTCCGACGAAGAGGTATTCGAAAAATTTGAAAAGGCGGCGGCAACATCACGTAGGTCAGCCGATTTCGTCTAAACTTGCAAATTTTTCTTTGTCGCGGCTCAAGCGGAAGCCGAAAAAGCAGGAAAAACGAGACCCCCCTATTGAATCGAGTTTTCCATGGGCATTCCAACGGTGTGTGACATGGAAGGTATGAAATTAAATAGGATTAATAGTCGGTATCCTTAACTTCAATTCCCATATGCAAACTGTTTAATTCAAGTTCCAAATATGAAATTCTCCTTTATCGCAGGAAGAGAATCTAGCAGAATAGGACCAACGTTTTCCAACAAGTTTTTTTTGCTACAGATCGTAATCCTAGTCGCCGGCTAAATGTGTACTCGATGCATAACACAATGACATTGCTCCAAGATGTGCTTAGGGGAACTCTAGAGTTCGAGCAGATAAAGAACTTTGTATTTGGGAAGCTTTTCGAGATTCCAGCATACATGGCACCGATATCGTGTAAGCTTATCCACGCTTTGCTTACCAGATAGTTGTTAAGCAAGCAAAAGTATGGGTTGTGGACGGTTTTTGGTGGACAACCATTTAGTTTTTTACTTACAGAATTTGGGAGTATAACTGGATTGCCTTGTGGTGATTATGATGAGGATTACGATCCCAATGTTGCGGTTCCGTAGGAGACAGTTACTAATGCTTGTTGGAGAGAACTGGTTGGAGATGATGCAAAAGCAACTTGCGTGGATATTGTTGGCATGCTTAGGGAAGAGCCAAAAATGGAAGGTGGGAGGAAGATTCTTCTTGGTTTGATACTCATTGTCGAGTGTGTTTTGATAGCTACGACATAGACTCATAAGCCGACTCCTAAGTATGTGAGGATGATGGAAGATTTGGAGTCCTTTTTTAAGTTCCCATGGGGTCGTGAATCGTTATTGAAGACAATTTCAACGATGAGGCATGGGCCAAAAATTATTTGGAAATGTGATAACCCGGTGGGAATTTTCATTCATCAGATGAAGCAAGAAACATATCGGATGCAAGGATGTCCGCTAGTCTACCAGCTGCTAGCATTCCGGGCCATTCTTGGGCTTTTGGAAAAGCCTCCAGATACTTCCGAAGAACCAAAAGTGATTGATTTAACGAGTGTCGGGCTGCCAAAGCATGCAACATTAACATTTAACAAAGTACTCGATGTGGAGAATGACGTAAATGGTTGTTTGAAAAAATGTGTCAATTCATAATTTGATTATATATTGTAGAGTTGAAGAAGTGAATAACAGGGTGTGATCTTAATAGAGACATCTTAATATGCAACTTGTGGTGCATCCAATGATCGTGAATAAAAAATCAGCAAATATGGGTGGGGAGAGTGGAATGACGAGAAAAGAGTAAAGAATGTGGCACATATGGTCCAACTGATTAAAAACAATCATGTTTTTAGTAAATGTGTATGGCCAGGAGGAGACTTGTCTACGCCATTGGTGAATCACAAGTCAGCTAAAGTTAATGTTGCCCACAAGAGAAACATTGTTGAAACAAAGCCCAACCTACCTGTAAAGAACAAAGATGGGGTATCAAAGAAGATACCAAAGGTAAATGACATTCTGTCTGCAGCGCCAGAGGATCCACTAGAGAGAGATAGTTGGTTGATTGCTCAAGTACAAGAACTTGCGGGACATATGAGCATTTTACTTGAACATACATCACAACTGGATAAAAACAGGAACACAAGAAGAAGGCGTACCAGTTGCAAACTATCTAGCCAGATATCAAATTCTAGATGTAAAAAAAAAAAAACAGTGACTAAAATCCATATCCTCAACATGGAAGCCTAGCTGCAGCAACTCCTGATGGGATAATCAGCCTGGAAGATGAAGTGGGGTCAGCCTTGGACTTAGATGGAGATGAGCAGGTATAGAAGAGATAAAAACACCAATTGACGAGGTACACAGTTAACATGGATTACAGAATTGAAACTGTTGTGAACAACCTATCTAACAACTGACATTTTACGCAGCTGCAACATGGAAGCCTAGCTACAGCAACTCCTGATGGGATAATCAGCCTGGAAGATGAAGTGAGGTCAGCCTTGGACTTAGATGGAGATGAGCAGGAAAGTTATGGTAGAGACGAGATAAAAACACCAATTGACGAGGTACACAGTTAACATGGATTACAGAATTGAGACTGTTGTGAACAACCTATCTAACAACTGACATTTTACGCAGGGAAGAGGTTGTGGTACTGGAAACTTGGATGAGGCAACAAATGTATGTTATATTCTGAAGGATCGATGAACCACTTTCTAAAGTTGTGAACTATCTAACAACACAATGTTCTGATGTGCAGGTGGGAGGATCTAGACAAGTACATATGGATGAAGAAGATTTTATATGGCAACTATAGAGTCATCTATTTAATTAGTTGATGCTGTGGAAAGTACTATAGAGATCTAAAATGATTAATTTGTGAGTGCAGTCACCCCAGCTCAACCAATATGGCTCGATGAAGAGAGAGGAACGAAAGAGGGCAGAAGAAGGAGATACATGGTTAGCAAAGGACAATTCCAACAACGCAGGTTCGCCTGTTCAGGAGTCAATCATGAAAGAGAAGGTTGCTAAAGAAGATAATAACATTGGTGGAGTATAGAAAACTGATGAAGAGATAGATGGTTGATGGATTTTGGTCACCGCTTGAGGTATGATAATGATAGTTATCAATAAATGATAAAAGCCTATAATAGTCGGCGGAACAACGGATATACATGGACCGGCGTTTGTTGCGGCATATGGTGTGATATATACATGTTTGGAAAAACTACAGAGAGAAGAGTTTGAAGAAATGGGTGGAGAGGATAAGATGGTGTGTACACTGCACCAGTAATATCTCCATCGCTGCATATATAATAAATCGAAACCCTCAGAATTAAAATTTATGATTGAGATATGAGATGAATATTTGAATTCCGATATGCTGAAACGAATATAAGTAGGTACATCCCTGACTATATACTAATTGTGGCCCTACTAAGTAGGGGGGGGGGAATTGGAATTTACTTTGCAGGATGAACCTGTCATCGGAGAAGAAATGAATGTGGCCGTTGACGAAGCAGCACATGGAGGGGATGAACAATCAAAAGGCGTTGTAAAAGAAGTGTCTACTAATGCTAAACACTATGGTTGAGTTGATTATATACTGAAATGGATCCATTTTTCAATGTTTAATGAGCTATGCAATATTTTAACTTCATAGAATTACGTATGATGCAGAACGGAAGGATTTCATTGAAGGTGAAAAGGTAAATTAGTCGACTCTGATAAGGCGGAACTTTTTGTTTGCAACTATTTTTAATAAAACGATAAAATAGTTAAATTTTGTTTTTTGGCTGTAGGAGGAGATGAAGACAGAAAAGGTAAATGCTTGAATGGATGAAGAACTATTTTGAAAAGAATAGTAAATCATTAGCTGATAAGGTTGGTTGATACTTATTATATAGGGTGAACAAAAAAGTGAGATTGCATCCACTGCAGAGAAGCTGAACAAAGGGAGGCCAACATTGAAGGTAAAAAGGTAAGTAGTGGTACTCTTTCAGGATTTCTGATTGTGCAACTCGTTTTTTGCAATAGTTTATTGAATAAATCATAACTAAAATGACTTTGTGTGCCTATAGGAGGAGATAGAGCGTGAGGAGGTATAAGCTTGTAATGATGAAAAGCTATCAAACAAGGATACTATATCCATAGCTGATGATTTGTTTCATCCATCATGTATAGGATGAACAAAATAGTGATAGTACAGCCATTGCGGTTGAGGAAGGACACAAATTTGGACATGTACATGCAAACGTGGACATGGTAAATATAAAAGCTTGAATGGATGAAGAACTATTAAAACAGGGATACTAAATCAGGTCGTTTGATACATAATGTACATGATGAACAAGGAAGTCCAAGTACATCAACTGCGGCTGAGGAAGAAGCTGAGCAAAGGGAGGACAACAATGAAGGTGGCAAGGTAACTAGTGGTACTTTATCAGGTTTTCTGGTTATGCAACTCATATTTTTGCAAGAGATTTTTGGAAAAAAAAATCATAACTAAATTAGATTTTGTGCCTGTAAGAGGGGAAAGAGACTGAGAAAGTATAAGCATGTAAAGATGAAATGGTATTAAAGAGGGATAACAAATCCATAGTTGATGAGTTGTTTGCATCCATAATGTACAAGATGAACCAAACATTGTTAGTACATCCACCGCGGATGAGGATGGTCACAAACGTGGACATGGAAAATGTACGTACTGATATTGATCCTCTAGTTGTATGTGCATATGTATTGCGAAGCACCAAAAGCAATGATATTTATTTCTAATTGCATTTTAATGTTGCAACAACCCACAATTGAGCACAGAGGCACAACATAAATGGAAAGTGAAAAGGTATGTAATTGATACTCCAAATTCTTTCATAATTGACCTATGAATAACTACTGTTAACATTATGTTTCTTAATGGTGGAATTGATCCAGGGTGTAGACGTGTGCCCTAATACAAATAGCAGCGATGGGTCTCAAACCGTAGAGGGAAGTGAATCACATGTGTGCGTAAGTTATTCATCACAGCTAAGAAACGAGTTAAACACATCCCTTCAGAAACTGAGGATGCATTAGCAGAGATGTTTAGGAGGAAACCATTTCGAGCGGCAAATAATCTCATACCAGTTGTGGATGGGTCTGAATTTGACATATTTCATAAAACACTCAGGGCATGCAAGAATGTGTAAGTATAAAAATAATTTGTAGAAGTTGAAAAAACATAGATGGTGCTAACTGCAAAATTGTGGATGTCGGGAGGAGACACTTAACAGCTAGTCGGTTTGAGTTTAACAACGAATTCCTACTTGACCTGGCGGAGATGCAAAAAATGGGTATCAACGTTGGTAGTGAAATGTTAAATAATGGACGCCTATTTGAGATTATGGCTGTTAAAAAATTGATCGCAGTCTAACATAGTTTCTTCTTTCAAGCAGCACATGAAGGTGTTAATGTCTTTCCTTGGGTCAAGGTATGAAAACATACTGACTTTTGAACGGGCTAGGTTTGTGTCATCGTGGTTGATAAGCTACATGCAGAGGAAGTATAGAGCATTTAATGCTGCAAAAAAGAAGGGCTAATATAGTTGGGATAATAAGATTACACAGTTTGTTTGAGTTGAAAAAAAAGACGTGGGTAGAAGAGGTGGATACCATCTACGCACCCATGATTTAGGAAAACGAACATTGGGTTGGATTAGCCATCAATTTGGAAGTGGTATGTTAAAATTCTAGATCCGAACCTAAAACTTAAATCGTATATGGACGTGGCAAAATACATTGCACATGTTGTGAATATGCTACCACACATAATGAGTAAACTGTGCCCAAAACAATACACACAGTCCAGTAGTTTGTAACCAATCCGATGGTCTCGTTCTATAGGTTTTAATCGTAACATTCGAAGTGGGGATTGTGGACCGGTGGCGTTGAAGTTTAGGAAAATACATGCAAATTGTGATTCGGAGCCTCAGTGTTCTGAGATTACGGATGTAATGGTTTATGAGTTTAAGAAAGCTTATACGATGGGTGTATATAAAGAACTTGTCACCTCCCCCTATATTCTCTTGATGATTGAGTATATTTCACCAATTAATGTGTCGTTTGGTATAAGATGATTAAGATATTTAAGAGTTGTTAACATGGAGTTGAATTTAATGTGAAACATTATTGTATTAAGGAGCTAATGATTGGAAAGGATTGAGAACACGACAAAAATGGTTAGATAGTTGGGAATGTTATTAATGTATACTTTTAGATAAAGTTTTATGGATTAGGAATTGACTTTGTAATTTAAAAGTAATTGAGACAAGAGAATGCAGAAGTCTGTGGATGATTAAGTGGATGCATTGTGAGAGAAGAAATGAGGACGTACACTATCACTAGTTAATGTGCATAGGAAACGGAAAGAGAGTACATGCTGTTGGGGCGAATATTTGTCTTGGTTGTAGTATTGGTGTTTATCGAAAGTTGTTGAGAAGACAGTGGCTATGTGAATTTGATAATATGGACAATATGTGGATATCGATGTTATAAAATGACGTACTCGTGTTGTCCATATGGATCTGAAACGATGGACATGAGTACGTGGATACTGAGATATTGGTAAAGAGACATGTGGACAATTAGGTTTACTATAAGTGTTGTGTACAAAAAATGTTTCCTTTTCGGTAAAGATCTACTGCGACATTTTAGCAAGAATGTTTCCTTTTCAATAACCCGGATGTTGAGGATCTGCTGCGATCTTATATTAAGTCCAAAAAACTGGTAATGTTTCAGGGGACATGACTTTTAGCCACAGTTGGAGTTCGTCTTCGCGGGATATGGCCGATTCAAATGATAACTTCAATTCTTATCGTGGAATTCCAAAGAATTGTTTATGTGGTGCAACAGTAGTCATTGACACCTCGTTCACTGAACTGGATCTATGGAGGAGGTTCTACAGCTGCATAACAGTTGATGTAAGTAGTAATTGTTATGGCGTTTTTAGATATTGTTTTTGAATCTGAAAAGACGAGGGTGAATATTTCTGAAAGTCGAGTGTGATTCATTTGTATGGTGGAGATTGTGAGTTTTCCAAATGGTGGGATGATGCTATTTTGGAGGATGTCTAGAAACTTGGCTCTGAACTGAGTGAACAAGAGGATGAGCTTCGGTACATAAGAATGGGGGATAATGGAGATGATGATAAGAATGGGGGATAATGGGGGAACTGAGTGAACAACACTGGTATTTTGTCTAATACATACACCCTATATCCACAAAGAAGCAACCATATGGATAGCTGCAGAGGTGTACTTGATATATCATGGTTTTTACCCCTTTTAAGCCATGATATAGGTCTGTTTTATAGAGTATTTCTACTATTTTGTAGTATTTTAGAGTCTTTTACAGGTTTTAGCACGTTTGGAGCATTATTGGAGATATTGGAACTGTCTGGAGCATTTTGGAGCAAAACAGAAGTTCGTGTAGCTGGGTACCGGATTTGAGGCCTCAGTATCGATCGACACTAACTAGTGTCGGTCGATACTCACTGAAGCACGAGTCGCGACTTTAAATGAAGATTTGAAGAACTTCCCACCGATGGATTGAGCTCAAATTTGGACACAAGACAGATCTTTGGATTAGCTTTCATATGGAAGTGGTTTGAGGTCATTCCAACGGTGCGATCAAAAGTTATGCCAGTTTTCGTGAAGACAGTCCAATCTGGCGAGCAGTGACTAGTGTCGGTCGATACTACCTTAGTGTCGGTCGATACTAACTACATGAAAACAGGAAACTCGACTTTTTACAAGTCTTGAGAGTTTGCACCTTGGTCCAGAAGTCTTTAATAATTACAAGAAGCCCCAAAACGTGTTTTAGCATTATAATTAGGTTTTTCAGCCACTTTTGTTNAAACAGAAATGTGAAAACATGGCAAATCAGACCAAAAGAATACAAACATGATAATCATCTACACATTGAGGAGTATCATAAAAAAACGACTCGACTTTACAACTTGAAGATAAAACCACGACCTTTTAGTGAAGGGGATGTGGTTTTACGAAGAGTATTCCAAAATACCAGAGAAAATACGTCGGGAAACTCAGTACTAAGTGGGAAGATCCTTATAGGATAACCAAAGTGGTCCGACCCAGAGTCTATTGGCTGGAAGATAAGGATAAAGTTCCAGAACGAAGTCCATGGAACGTGATGCATTTAAAAAGGTATCACAATTTAAAAAAAAATTTGTCGATTCAGAACTACGAGCTCGCTTGATCCTTAAATGGGTACGTAGGCAACTAAAAAAAATCCTCATCCAATCCCAATCCTTATATTACGGTAAAAGGAAAATTAAAATCGTATCCTCATACTACGGTGAAAGAAAAAAATGATGCAACAAATGATTGAATCCTCATACAACGGTAAAAGGAACGAAATCATCTCTAAAACAAGTCAAACTCTCATGCTATGACACAAGGGAAAACGAACTCATGCTAAAAGTCACGAAGATCGAATCCTCATACTACGGTAAAGGAACGAAATCATCTCCAAAAACGAGCAAGACCCTCATGCTACGGAAAAAGGGAAAAAGAGCTCTAAAAATCATGCCCAAATTACGATGGTCGAATCCTCATACCACGGTTAAAGGAAAGAGACCATCCACAAAAACAAATCAAACCTTCATGCTATAGAAAAAAGGAAAAATAAACTCCAATAACCCTGATAAAATTGTCTTATTCAAAAAAGAGGAAATCGATAAAGAATTCAGATAAACAGACAAATACAAGGGGAAGCAAAATAAAAAAAACAACAAAACTCGTCAACCCTTGAATTCGTCCAAGTCAAGAGGAGGCAACAACAAAGTATCAAGCTGGACCTGGAACTTGTCGCAACTCGCGGCGTGCATTGATATAACTGTGTTTTTACCCATTTTACATTCGGTTTTGAAGCACTAGTTTAATAAGTGTTCCACTCGGTTTTCAAGAATTTTATTATTATTTTAGGATATTTGTAGTGTTGAGACTCTTTTCACGTTATCAGGGCAAAAGCATCGCAAATCGGAGCAAAACCCGTTTTTGGACATATTTGGACCGTCCGAAGTTTGACATCCGATGAAGACCTTTTCACCGTCCGATCAAGCCCAATTTCGGCACAAGATAGAGGGATCAACCACCTTTTATATCTAATTGATTTAAGGACGATTCAATCTCAAAAACCATGACGTTTATTAAGTCCTGTCAAGTTTTCTTGAAGATGAAGCAGAAGTAGCATAAGCTACTCTTGCCGCGACTCAGAGGCTCGCTGATACATGGTTGATTTGGCTTCTGGTTTTAAATTTGTAAAGCCTAGGTGTCTGCAAATGCATAGAAGTGTGTTGTAGGACTTAGGGGTCAAACCACAGAGACTTAGTTGTTTCAGTACGAATTATCTAGCTAAAATCAAACTAGAACAAGTCGATTTGGGTTTTGAGGTTGAGTGTCACGAAAACTAGCAAATAAGATAAATAAGTAAATAAAAACAATGATGTAACCAATTAAACAAAATCTTGGGCTTTAGGGAGTTTGCATGGATTCATGGATCGGTTTAAGAGGTTAAAACTATGATAAAGGGTAATTGATTAGGGTAGTTCTAGAACTCAAACACGAAGGTGTATTAGATCTAATTTTGCAGCACCTAATACCTAAATCTAAACAACTTAACTACTGAGCTATCGTTGGTAATCACGCAGCTAGATCATCGATAAAGTCAAGTTCAATTGACATTCACAAAGCTCTATAAGTATGCTTTCGTATCTTATAGCGTAATTGCTCGTCTACACTAGTTCCTGTTAATAAATTCAGTACTTTCATGGTTTTATCTTCCTAAGATCAGCTTCTAAGTGGCCAACAAAGAATCATGCAATAGAAACGAGTATAAAACAAATAACTCTTAATTACAAGTATTTAATCCCTTAATTCAAAATCTATCAAATTAATCCATGAAATCCCTTTGAAAAACCCTCAAATCCCAACTAGAAAACTACTCAGATATGGTTATGCAACTCATTATCATCATTAATAAGAGTTGCGGTAACTTAGTCAAATAAAGAAAACACAAAAGCACATAGAACAAATTAGAACGAGAAACGGCTGCTTGATGGAGGTGAGGTAGTCGATGTGTGTGGGTGAGATTGTGGATGGTTGTTGGTTTTTTTTGTCCTCCTCCTTCGTCTCTGCCTTAAGAAGTGCATTTATATGGTTTTTGAGGCGTCTTAGGGCTTCCTTCGTGCAAACAAGTGACGGGTCTGAAGTGGGCTTGCAAATGGGCCTGATCCGGTACGAACTGAGGCTGGCCGCAGGTGAGAGTGCTCGGGTTGCGAATCGCAGACCAATTGGCATAGAATTGATCAGGCTTGTTGTACTCTCCAAGCGTCCTAGCACGATCAACCACATCATTCCCCACATTCACAACAGCTGGAGGAGCAATGATGTTTCCATCTCCATCAAGTCGTTGCCCTCTCTCATTGTACAATTGACCCTCTCGGTCTCTGAAAGTACCAGCCTCATCTTGAATCAAAACCATTGGGTTGTTGTTCATCTTTGCTGGCTTCTTTGCTTTTCCGAGTGTGCGTTCCAAATGTGCTAGCTGGTCGTTTGACATATTAACTAGCTGAGTGTTCTTGTTTCTTCTGGTTTCTCGAGTAGGCATACACCTGAAACACGAAAGATCAAGAACGTAAGTAACCAAAAAAAAAAAACGCGACAAGTGTCGACCGATACCACTAGGGTGTCGATCGATACTCGACGATTTAGTCGAAATTCTTCACTAAAATATAATGGCGAAATTGAGTCCCCGGCAACGGCGCCAAATTTGATATGCTCAAATGAATACCCTAAAAGTACTAAAGCAGTTGGTGTAGTATATGTAGGGGTAGAACACAAGAGCTCCAGAATTCACACAATAGATAATATAGATTATAATTAAGCTAAACCAAAAGATGTAATTGAAAGCAATGCGTAAATTAAAAGGGTTGTAAATCAATTGGGAGAAACATAGGCTCAGGGTATTTCTCAGGAATTCAATGAATGTAGATAAACTAACTAACATGATTCAAATTTAGCGCCGTTCTTGAACTCAAATCACTAAAGTATAGCTAACCAACTCTCGTTTCGAAAACTATCTAAGGCTAAATCCTAGAATTCCAAATCTCTTTACGAATCCTAAAGTCTAAACCAGCTTTTATTTCAAGTATGATTTGTTCACAAAACAACTAAATCAAATCTCTTTGCGAATAGTTAATTTGCTCACCCTAGGTTCTGTCAGGTAATTAATCGCACTCTCGTGCCTAATCAATTATCCTAAAATCTAAGTTCTAGATTCGTCAACCTAGAATTAGCTATGAGAACAACCTATGGCGAAGAACTAATTCAGATGGTGAATCCTAATTATTCAATTAACCTAACATTCAGAGAAACCCTTATGAGAACCCTGAACCTAACAGTGGATCTACTCAGACATGGAGAATGAAAACAACATGATTTAATAGATCATCAAAGAAATCAATAAGAAACAGGAGTTCAGAGTTGTCTCTCCAAAAACCAGAGTAGAATAAAGCTTAGTTAGAACGTAATAGCCAAAGTGGCTGAAAAACCTAATTTAAACTCCTAAAACACGTTTTGGGCTAAATTGTAAATAATAAAGTCTTCTGGGCAATTTTGCAATTTTTCAACTCTTCAGAAAAGTCGCGACATGTGTCTTGCTGCAGTGAGTATCGATCGATACTAGGGTAGAATCGATCGATACTGAGGCTTCAAATCGACTTCTCAGCTACATGATCTCTGTTTTGCTCCAAAATGCTCCAAAATGCTCCAAAAAGCTCTAATATCTCCAATTATGCTCCAAACGTGCTAAAATCTGTAAAAGACTCTAAAACACTACAAAATAGTAGAAAGACTTTATAAAACGGACCTATATCATGGCTTAAAAGGGGTAAAAACCATGATATATCATCCATCGAAAGGCTCGAAATGATATCGCTCACTTCCGTAAATAGGCATAGGATGTGGTGGACTAGCGGCTTCATCTTCGGAACTAAGAGAGTCTTCGTTTGTGTTTGTCTTCTTGTTCTTACCCTTCTTGGCCTTCTCCTTGCGAACAATTCCAATGGGTGGGTCTACGGCCGGGTTGTAGAGACATTCCTTGGTGGGGTAGAAGAAGATGTTCCGCCGATTTTGGAGACAAGTGAGATCCGCATCGGGTAACAAGACTTGAACCGCTTCCTCCCTACCGAGCTTGACGTTGTATGCAAGCATGATTCCAATTCTCCCCTTGAGGTACCTCGTCCTTATGAGGTAAGTTTCATCCATCAAGTCCCACTTCGCCTTGGTGTTCGACAACTTAATTCCCTTGGCTTTTAGAATGGGTGTCACAAGCCAACCAATGCTTATCGAGGATTTCTTGTTCTTAGTCGCATATGCCCATGCCTTGTAGCTAAAGAAGGGCCTCACCAAGAGGGTTGTAAGGGATGGGGTCTTCTCATTGCCTTGGAACACCATCCCGTTGGGGAAAATTGGTAGAAACGGTCTCAACCCAAGTGCCATCAATTCAAGCTCGTCGAGTGCAACTGTCCCGAATTCCACCTTGGCAAAGAACACATGGGCTAACATCTTGTGCACATATCTAAGCGCCGGGTTGCGGATGTGAGTGGTTTTGTTTCCACCCGTATGGTAGTCCCCATAGCCAATGGTTTCCCACACGCGCTTGAGCTCCTTCTTGGGGTAGTGAAAGTATGGCGTTCCACTTGTTCCCTCTTCCCGGAGACCAAAGATTTGGCAAATCTCATGGAAGGTCACCGTATAGTTCTCGCCATTCACTGTGAACTCAATGACTACGAACCCGATTTGATCATTGAACCGCTTGTCAAACTTGTCATAAAAGGCTACCTGATATGCTCAAATTAATACCCTAAAAAGTACTAAAGTAGTGTTGTAGTATAAGTAGGGGTTGAACACAAGAACTCAAGAATTCACACAATAGATTATGTAGATTCGAATTAAGCTAAACCAACAGATGTAAATGAAAGCAATGCGTAAATTAAATGTGTTGTAAGTCGATTGGAAGAAAGATAGGGTCAGGGTACGTATTTCTCAGGAATTCAATGAATGTAGATAAACTAACTAACATGATTCAGATTTAGCGCGGTTCTTGAACTCAAATCACTAAAGTATAGTTAACCAACTCTCGTTGCGAAAACTATCTAAGTCTAAATTCTTGAATTCCAAATCTCTTTGTGAATCCTAAAGTCTAAACCAGCTTTTAGTATAGGTTTGATTTGTTCACAAAACAACTAAACTAAATCTCTTTGCGAATAGTTATTTTGCTCACTCTAGGTTCTGTCAGGTAACTAATCGCACTCTCGTGCCTAACCAATTATCCTAAGATCTAAGTTCTAGGTGATCAGTCTAGAATTAGCTTTGAGAACAACCTAGGGCGAAGAACTAATTCAGATGGTGAATCCTAATCATTCAATTAACCTAACATTCAGAGAAAACCCTTATGAGAACCCTGAACCTAACAAAAGAACTACTCAAACATGGTAATTGAGACAATAAACATGGCTGAAATAATACTCAAATAAATAATAAAAAGGAGAGTAACAAGAGGGTTCGAAATCTTCTCTCGGACGAACAGAGTCTCAGACTTGTCTCCCTCAGAAAGCTCTCTCACAAAACTCAGAATCAAAAATCAAGTGTAATCAAAAACGTCGCCAACCAAAGTGGCTCAAAAACCTAATTAATAACATAAAACACGTTTTGGGGCTTATTGCAATTATTAAAGTCTTCTAGGCAATTTTGCAATTCTTCAACTCTTCATAAAAGTCGCGACTTCTGTCTTGCTGCAGTGAGTATCGACCGATACTAGGGTAGTATCGATCGATATTGAGACTCTAAATAGGGTACTCATCTACACAAGCTTCTGTTTTTCTCCAAAATGCTCCAAAAAGCTCAAATATCTCTAATTATGCTCCAAACGTGCTAAAACCTGTAAAAGACTCTAAAAGACTCCAAAATAGTAGAAATACTCTATTAAACGAACTTATATCATGGCTTAAAAGGGGTAAAAACCATGATATATCACTACCCGTAGAGTCGAAAAAATTGGCATGTGAGCACGCACTTGGTGGGCTTGTTCCTTCATATGCAAGAATCTTCCTACCCAAATATTGTCGAAGATGGTTGCCACATCTTCGAGAATCCCCATCTTCTTGAGTATCTCAATGTCGACAAACCGCCCTTGCTCAAAGTCCATATCTATGAGCTTGTCGAAGCATTATTCTTCGGTTGGAGGTTCCACATTTTCAACCGCCTTGCCCTTATCTTTAGCCCCGCTCTTTTTCTTTCCCTTTTCCGTGGTGCTCTTGCCTTTGGCCACTTGCTTGCCTTTAGCTTTAGCGCTTTTTGCATCAACGGTTTGCTTGGCTTTAGAACTTGATGCAACGGCTATCTCATTATTCTCGGCTTGAGCTTGAGCGTCATCGTTCCTTGCGGCTGCCCTTGTTCGTCCCATCATTCCTACAATTTCTCAAAGAAACCATGAGTCCCATGAAAGCACAACTTCAAAATCGATTAAGTTCATGCATGAGCAGCAACGACGAGATAAGTTCCACGAGATAGAAACATTTCAATCCAACAAAGAAAATCCATTAGATGCAAATCCTTAGACAAAAACGTTTCTAATCTCAAAAGAAATCTCAATTTTAAAGCTCTAGAGTCAAGAACACAAAATTCAAAATTCCCCTTGCAATTGAACAATTAGGTTCAAAAATCTATCAATTAAATCATTCTCAAGCAAACCCCAAAGTTAAAATCAAGATAAATGCATCACCCAAACTTTTCCATGGACTTCCTACTCAAGAGCAAGTTCATAGTTTTTCAAAGAAATCATGAGTGAAATACCTTGGGGGTGAGTGTACAAGTGATAAAAACGATGGTGAATCCAAAAAGAGAAGGAAAAACCGAGTTTGCAGCGGGTTGAATCACGAAATTTGAGCAAGAAGAGAGAAAGTTATGGAGAAAACAAAAAGAGGAAGAGAAAAAGAAGAAGAGGCGCGATGAACTTAGCCGGAGAAGAACGGTTTTGTCGCGGCGGGTCGGGTTAAAAATTTTCAGAAATCGTTGACTCTCGTTGACCAATTTGTACCGACCGCATATGGCTCGGCACAAGTCGTGCGGTACAAATCTTTTCCTTCACACCGTTCGGTCCTAGATCAGCACAAATTGTGCGGTACAGATTTCTTCCCGGCTGAAATTCACTGTTGCATGAAATCATCGGCTGAAGACCATCCCGGCTGTAAATTCTCTCGGCTAAAATTTCACCACGGGCAAGAGTTTATTTCCTATGTCGATCGGTATTGGAACGGTACAAACCATTCGGCACAAATTATTTCCTTCGTACCGATCGGCATGAACTCTCCTTCCTCGTGCTGGCAAGAAATTGTCTCGGCTAGAGATCCTTCCGGCTAAAAATCATCCTGGCTAGGTTTCACCTTGGCTAGAAGTCGTCACTCGGTAGGACATAGCTTCGGCATAGGCATCTAATTTATATCGATCGGTCTTCAATCGGTACAAACACTCTTCCCAGCTCGTGCCGGCAAGAAATCTTCGGCTAGAATTCCTCATGGTAAGGAATTACTTCGGCAAGGATTTCTCCTTTGTGCCGCTCCAGCAACGCTGACCCGAGGTGGATCGTTATTCTCCTTCACCCTTATACCGATCGACTTGTACCGATTGGGGGTCGGTCGGTATGCCTCATCCGGTTCTTCTCTTGTGATGCACCGACCGAGATTCACTCGGTATACCCGAGCGGTACTCGCTTCTGGTCCAATACCGAGCAAGATGTATCGATCTGGGGTGGATCGGTATGGTCCTCTAGATCTCCGGTTTTCGCAGCTTAACTCCTTGCTCATCGATCTAAGACCTCTTAGCCCATCAAGATCCTAATAACACTTAACAAAAACATCAAAATGATCTAGAAAAAAGAGTAAACATAAAATGAAAAGTATGTACAAGGATAAACATGGGAATGTCTCCCAAGTGCACTTTGTTTAACGTCACTAAGTTCCACGTTTGTTACCCCGTTTAGGCGGAAAGAGGGTTAGAAAGGGGAACTGTGACCGCAATGAAATCACCCGCCATGTTGGGCTTGAGACGTTGTCCATTAACCGTGAATTCTTCACCCGTTTTGTTCAACAACACAACCGCTCCATATGGTATCACTTTCTTGATCTTAAAAGGCCCGGACCATCTTGACTTGAGCTTCCCGGGAAATAGCTTTAACCGGGAGTTATACAACAACGCTTGGCCTCCAACCTTAAGATCCTTGGGTGTTATCTTCTTGTCATGGAACAACTTTGTCCTCTCCTTGTAGAGACGTGAAGTTTCATACGCATCTAGGCGGATCTCATCGAGCTCGTTCAATTGAATGAGACGCCTTTCCGAGGCCAATTTGATGTCAAAGTTAAGAAGTTTAACCGCCCACAAAGCTTTGTATTCCAACTCAACCGGCAAGTAACAAGATTTTCCATAAAGAAGATTGAACGGCGTTGTCCCAATCGGAGTCTTGTAAGCAGTTCGGTATGCCCACAACGCATCATCTAGCTTCACGGACCAATCCTTCCTTGATGTGCCAATGGTCTTCTCTAGGATGGCTTTGATTTGCCGGTTAGAAACTTCCACTTGGCCGCTAGTTTGAGGATGGTAAGGCGTGGCCACCTTGTGCTTAACCCCGTGCTTTTTGAGTAAGCTCTCGAAAACCTTGTTAATGAAGTGGCTTCCTCCATCGCTTATCACAATTCGTGGCACTCCAAAACGTGGAAAGATGATAGACTTGAAGAGTTTAAGGACCACCTTGGCGTCATTGGTAGGACTTGCTATTGCTTTGACCCATTTAGACACGTAGTCCACCGCCACTAAGATGTATTGGTTGCCAAATGAAGAGGGGAACGGTCCCATGAAGTCAATACCCTAAACATCAAAGATTTCACCTCAAGAATAGGATTTTGAGGCATCTCATCCCGTCTACAAATGTTCCCTTTCCTTTGACAAGCATCACACCTAGACACAAACTCTTGAGCATCCTTAAACATAGAAGGCCACCAAAAACCCGCTTATAAAACCTTAGCAACCGTCTTGAACGAAGCGAAGTGACCCCCATACGCCGAACTGTGACAATGCATCAAGATACCATCAACTTCTTCCTCGGGAATGCATCTCCTATAGAGCTTATCCTTGCAAAGGGTATACAAGTAGGGCTCATCCCAATAGAAACGAGTGATGTCTCTACAGAACTTCTTCCTTTGGTACCCATCCAACCTTGGCGGTTCTTTCCCGCAAGCTAAGTAGTTGACATAGTCCGCATATCAAGGTAGCTTCTCATCTCCCAAGCCTTTAGCCTCCTCAAGACCTCTAACCGCCTTAAGACCTTTCCTCAAAACCCCAACTAACATAAGATGTTCTTCGGGAAGAGAGTCATCTATAGGGACAAGATCATCAATGCGCAACCTTGATAAGTGATCTGCCACTCCATTCTTAATACCCTTCTTATCAACAATCTCCATATCGAATTCTTAGAGAAGCAAGATCCACCTTAGAAGTCTTGGTTTCGTGTAGACAATGATCTTGAAGCCAACCACATAAGACCTAAACTTCTCGATAGCAAACACAACCGTAAGAAGCTCTTTCTCCGTGGTAGCGTACCTTCCTTGTGTATCATCAAGTGTCCTACTAGCATAGTAGATCACGTGCATTTTCTTGTCTTTCTTTTGCCCAAGAACCGCTCAAACCGCGTAGTCACTTGCATCGCACATGATCTCAAAAGGCAAATCCCAATCCGGGGCTTGGACTATTGGCGCACTCACAAGAGCCTTCTTGATCTCCAAAAACGCCGCAAGACATTTTTCATCAAACTTGAATTCCACTTCCTTGCAAAGGAGCTCTAGCATCATCATGACTTCAATCTTCGCTTTGGAGGCTCTAGCATCATCATGACTTCAATCTTCGCTTTATCAACCTCAATGCCCTTTTTTGAGATCTTGTGTCCCAACACTATGCCTTCCCGCACCATAAAGTGACATTTCTCCTAATTAAGCACAAGGTTCGTCTCTTCACATCTTGTGAGAACCCTACAAAGATTGGACAAACAAGAAGAAAATGAGGAGCCATAGACCGAGAAGTCGTCCATGAAGACCTCGACCATATCCTCAATTAGATCCGAGAAGATCGACATCATGCACCTTTGAAATGTGTCGGGTGCGTTACATAGTCCAAACGGAATCCTTCGATAGGCAAAGGTGCCATAAGGACATGTAAATGTCATATTCTCTTGGTCATTCGGGTGAATGGGAATTTGAAAGAACCACGAATAACCATCCAAAAAGCAATAGAACGGGTGGTTTGCTAATCGTTCCAACATTTGATCAATAAACGGTAAAGGAAAGTGATATTTTCTAGATGCGGAGTTTAACTTCCTATAGTCTATGCACATCCTATGACCTGTTATCGTTCTAGTTGGGATTCATTCATTCTTTTCATTTCTAACCACGGTTATCCCACTCTTTTTGGGAACCACGTGCACCGGGGAAACCCATGTCCTATCCGAGATCGGATATATGATTCCCGCGTCTAGAAGTTTGAGGATCTCCTTTTTAACAACCTCTTTCGAATTCGGGTTTAACCGTCTTTGATGTTCTATGGAGGTCCTCGTTTCATCTTCTAGATGTATGCGGTGAGTGCAAACTGTAGGAGATAAGCCTTTGATATCATCGAGTGAATATCCAATGGCTCTCCTAAACTTACGCAACTCATGCAATAGAGCGGATAACTCATCGCCACTAAGCCTACCATTCACAATGACCGGATAGGACTCATTATGACCTAAGAATGCGTACCTTAGTCCCTTAGGAAGCGGTTTGAGGTCCACCTTATGCGCCTTGAGCTTGCTCCAATCATCCTCATCCGCGCTAGACTTACCATTGCAAGCTTCTTCCACGTCCATCATTTGCTCCACTTCCAAAGCAAAGGTCTCTTGTACCAAACCCAATGTAGAATCGTCTTCACACTTCATCCCTTGAAGATCCAAATCAATGAACGAAGCTTCCTTAACCATTGGCTTGTGTGAGTCCAAAATCAACTTGTAGCCTTCACTCTCCTCACTCAAATACCCATGTTCACCGTGATCCTTGGTCAACGCAACTTGCAAACCATCCTCAAGATTCAACTCTTCAAGGAGTTCATCCGCCAATTCATCCATGATCTCGATGTAGAAGCATTGACCGTCTATAATGGGCTTCTTCATGACATCATTGATGTTAAATTCAAGCACCTCATCTTTACCCAAATGCAAGTCAATCTTACCCTTCCTCACGTCGATGATTGCTCCCGCGGTTGCCAAGAAGGGTCTCCCAAAGATCAAAGGGTCTTTCGGTTCCTCATCCATCTCCAAGACAACAAAATCCGTCGGAACAATGAAGTCTCCAACCGCGATTGGTAGGTCTTAAAGTAGCCCAATTGGTACTCTCACGCTTCTATCCGCAAGGATCAAGGAGATTCTACAAGCCTTGTAATTCGTGAATCCCAATCTCTTAGCAACGGAGAACGGCATTAGACTCACACTAGCACCCAAATCACAAAGGCAATTGTTGAACGCAAGAGGTCCCAATGCACATGGAAGAGTGAAACTACCCGGATGTCCTAGCTTCTTGGATACCACCTTCTTGTGGATGATGGCACTACATTCATGAGTTAGTACCACCATTGACTCCATTTCCTTGGCTCTTTCTTTCATGGCATCCTTGAGGAATTTGGCATATTGGGGCACAAGCAAGAATGCATCCACTAAAGGCATGGTAAGCTCAACCTTCGCCATTTTTCTATCAAACACCGCCTTGTACTTTTCCAACAATTGCTTCTTGAAGCGTCCGGGAAACGGAAGTTTTAGCACATAAGGTGGTGGTGGGACAAACAAAGTCTCTCTCTCTTTGGGCTTCTCTTGAGCAACAACCTTGGTCTTGATCTCTTCAACCCGTTTACCCTTCTCTTTGCCTTCTAAAACCGTGTTTTCAACTACCACTTCGTCTTGAGTCTCAAGTTCCACCCCCCCCCCCCCCCCCCCCCCCCCCCCCCCCCCCTCCCTNACATACTCCTTGGGGTTGGTCTCGGGCTTTCCCGGTAGTTGACCTTGCGACCGTGAAGAAGAAGCGGCTCCCTTGCCTTCAAGTTGTTTAACCTTGGAGTTCAATGTCTCAAGCTTGCAGTTAAGATCGTTGTAAGAACAATCTACCCTTGTATTGATTTCTGCTTGTCCCTTGAGAAGTTGTTGAAACATGGTGTAATGAACTTGCTTTTGAGAAGAGCTTAGAAGCTTGTCTATCTTGTCATTGAGGCTCTTTATTTCCTTGGTCCTCTTTTGCTCTTCTAAATCATTAGTCATTCGGGTTGCTTGATATTCTCATATTTTGTCCCTTTGATGCATTCATTGATCTTTAGTTTTATCTCATATGCATATAGTTTCATAGCATTTCTTATTTGTTTTGTCTCATTTAGAGTTTAGGGATTTCATACTAGGTCCTAGAGAGTCTTGCATGTTTTGGAGTCTCTTTTAGGTACTTTGGAGGCTTTTGGAAACTTTGGAGGAGTTCACACTTAGCTCGGGACCTTGAGGCAACGGCTAGAAGCAATGGTGGATCGCACTGCCCATACCGGCCTTGCATACCGAACTTAACTTGGCCGGTATCACGACTTTGACCGAGGCAGGCTCTACACTGGCCATGCATACCGGTTCCATTTCACCCGACATCAAAGGACCTCTCACTCCACCTTGCTCTCAACGTACCGGCCTCGTACACCACCTTTAACCCAAAAACATTTGCTCTAGCTTAGGAAGGTTCATGAATTCTTAGTGCATTGATCTTAACCCCTATGGATTGACACCTCTTATGCTACAATGACAAGCATAGAGTAATTGATATGAACAATCCATAGGGGTTAAGATCAATGCNCATGTTTTGGAGTCTCTTTTAGGTACTTCGGAGGCTTTTGGAAACTTTGGAGGAGTTCACACTTAGCTCGGGACCTTGAGGCAACGGCTAGAAGCAATGGTGGATCGCACTGCCCATACCGGCCTTGCATACCGAACTTAACTTGGCCGGTATCACGACTTTGGCCGAGGCAGGCTCTACACTGGCCATGCATACCGGTTCCATTTCACCCGACATCAAAGGACCTCTCACTCCACCTTGCTCTCAACGTACCGGCCTCGTACACCACCTTTAATCCAACCGGCATTGGCATGAAGACTCGGGCAGGAGGATTCCCGGACGCACGTACCGACTCCAAATGGCCCGGCACCAAGAAGCATCTTCAGCTTCACGGACACTCGTACCGGCCCGGCACAAGACAGTACTCTCGTCCAGTACCAGACTTTACCCCAGACAGGAGAAATGCCGGGTGCACGTACCGGCCCGGTACCAGCATGCATGACACATTCATGCCGGGCAAATTGCATCTGGCACGTTGGCCCGGTATCCGACCTCCACCCGACCAGGAGGTTTACTGGCCATGCATACCGACCATAATCCACCCGGCATCACCCCTTCGACCAAGACATCCCATACCGGCTATCTATACCGGACCCGTTTTGGCCAGTATAGAAAGTGCAACCCAAGATCCGACCGAGTCAATATCCGGTTGACCCGGTTCGCCCACTCTTTACTATAAATACTTTAAACCTAATTTTCTTAGGATCATCTCTTTTCTTATGCTAAAAACCCTCGCTTAAGTGTTCTAAGTGATTTGTGAGAGAGATCTTCTACTTTTAATGCAATTTATTTGGATTTCTTGATTTCTATCTTCTATCTTCCCTTTCTTAATCATCTAATCATTTAATGATGAGATTTAACATGTTTTTCATATAATTTGTTGGTATATGTAGTATATCAGGTGTCAATCCAAATGGGTATAGATTCAATCACTAAGAATGCATATCACTTCTTAAGTTAAACTAAATAAAGAGGGATTTGTGATTTAGCTAATGAACTAGACAAATTAAAACAAGAACAAGGAATAGCAAATTAAACAAGTTGAAATTCAATAAATATAGACGAATCCAAGGATGGGATAATCGATTTTAGATGATCCATGGCTAATTCATGATGCTCAATACTCAAACAAGGCTAATCCCTACGCAATGATCATTAAATATGACTAATCCTTTCTCAAGATATTAATCACCATGCTAATTACTAATCCAAGATCAAATTCTCATTTGTGAATTACTAATTAGCAAGCATTAAGTGTAAACATTCAAGATCAACCAAATCAACACCCTAGACAACTACTCTCATAGGCTAGGAATGAATATCTCTTGATAAGTTCATCTAGGCATTTCATCGAACACCTTGTGGGTGTGAAATGCCCCTTAGATCTAAACAAGCTTTCTCAAACAAATCTAGCATTAAGATCACTAATCAAGAAGGGAAGTACATTAATCAATCCCTAAGCATCATAAATCATCCATGGAACCAACATAAATCTAACCCATCCTCAAATCCCACAAGACTACTCCCTAATCATAATGGACCCAACAAATTCTATGAAGAACATGTTAAATCCCATGATTAAATGATTAGATGATTAAGAAAGGGAAGATAGAAGATAGAAATCAAGAAATCTAAACTTAAATTGCATTAAAAGTATAAGATTTCTCTTACAAATCACTTAGAACACTTAAGGGAGGGTGTTTAGCATAAGAAAAGAGATATCCTAAGAAAATTAGGTTTAGAGTATTTATAGTAAAGAGTGGGCGAACCGGGTCAACCCGGAACAAACCGGGTATTGACCCGGTCGGATCTTGGGTCACACTTTTTATACCGGCCAAAACGGGTCTGGTATAGATGGCCGGTATGGGATGTCTTGGTCGAAGGGGTGATGCCGGGTGGATTATGGTCGGTATGCATGGCCGGTAAACCTTCTGGTCGGGTGGAGGTCGGATACCGGGCCAATGTGCCGGATGCAATTTGCCCGGCATGAATGTATCCTGCATGCTGGTACCGGGCCGGTACGTGCATGGCATCGTTGGTCGGTATGAGCGTCTTCGGTGAGAGGTTCCATGCCGGGCCGATTGGAGCCAGTACGTGCACCCGTCATTTCTCCTGTCCGGGGTAAAGTCTGGTACCGAACGAGAGTAGTGTCTTGTGCCGGGCCGGTACGAGTGTCCGTGAATATGAAGATGCTTCTTGGTGCCGGGCCATTTGGAGCCGGTACGTGCGTCCGGGAATCCTCCTGCCCGAGTTTTCATGCCAATGCCGGTTGCATTAGAGGCGGTGTACGAGGCCGGTACGTTGAGAGCAAGGTGGAGTGAGAGGTCCTTTGATGCCGGGTGAAATGGAACCGGTATGCATGGCCGGTGTAGAGCCTGCCTCGGCCAAAGGCGTGATACCGGCCAAGTTAAGTTCGGTATGCGAGGCCGGTATGGGCAGTGCGATCCACCATTGCTTCTAGCCGTTGCCTCAAGGTCCTGAGCTAAGTGTGAACTCCTCCAAAGTCTCCAAAAGCCTCCAAAGTACCTAAAAGAGACTCCAAAACATGCAAGACTCTCTAGGACCTAGTATGAAATCCATAAACTCTAAATGAGACAAAACAAAATAAGAAATGCTATGAAACTATATGCATATGAGATAAAACCTAAGCTAAATGAATGCATCAAAGGGACAAAATATGAGAATATCAACTCCCCCAAACTTACTCCCTTGCTTGCCCTCAAGCAAACAAATAAGAACAAGTAGAGAGAGAGGTTTGAAAGTGGGAACTCAAATCCACAAGTAGCACGAAAGGAAATCACATTCAATGTCCAAGTTTGTAGTTCTAAAATGCACCAAGCGAGTCTAGTCCAAAGGAGTTAGCCATTTCTACCTCATCATGCACCAAATCCAAACCCCAATTTACACAAGCAATCGTATTCTCCAACCCCTTAACATTGATTAGGGGTGTAACCGTGAATCATGCTTATGCAAGATCAAATGAATTCGTTTGGCTAAGGGTTCGGTTATGAGACGAAGATGATCTCAATATCACGCATGGGTAATCAAATGCAAGGATCTCTCATGGAAAGAGCAAACTTTAGCAAAATGCTAAAGGTAAAAGGCAACCTATGCATATGATATTCTCATATTTTACTTGTTTTAGCATGCATTCTACTTAGCGTTTTGAGTCACATGCATGCATAATCATTGTTTTCCTTAGTGGTTTAGTCTAAATCAGAGTCTAGCTAGGTTGCATTAGGTCCTAGAGAGTTTTGCATGCATTTGGAGTGTTTTCTAGGTGTTTGGAGACATTTTGGAGATGTTAGGAGTAATGGACCAAAGTGGGAAGCAAGGGTCATCCGAGGCGTCTCAAAGATGCAGCTGTACGGCGACCCCCCGATCTGATTCAGCCTCAACGGTCTTCATAGAAGTTGTAGAGGAATGCGGTAGCTATCCAGGGGAGTTAGAATCAAGTCATTCGGACGTGTGGTTTGGGAGATAGGCCGTTTTTACTGAAGCCATGCCCGACTGGCCGCGAAGCTGTCAACCATACCGACCCCTTCTCATGCGGTACTACAGCTCGGTGCTGAGGAAGGGACTTGTGCCGACCCATTTGTACCGACCCAGGACTGGTCGGTAAAAATCTCTCCGACACAGCTCTCCTATCGCACGATCCAAGCATCGATCCGGCACACACCCGCGCATGTCCCGACACCGAGCAACCTCTCTCACACCGACCAAGCTTCATCCGGCATCAATCCACAAAGATTAGTACCGACCTGTCCTAGCTCGGCACACTTGGTCAGTACAAAGGCAAATATTAGTACCAACCTGTTGATATTCCAATATTTTACCTCTTTTAGCATGCATTTAACTTAGCATTTTAGGTCTCATGCATGTGTTTTCATATCTTTCTTTAGTGTTTTGGTCTAAATTAGGCTTTAGTTAGTTTGAATTAGGTCCTAGTGAGTCTTGCATTCATTTGGAGTGTTTTCTAGGTGTTTGGAGACATTTTGGAGATGTTAAGAGTAATGGAGCAAAAGAGGATGCAAGGATCATTCCGAACTGTCTTGAAGATCCGGCAGAACGAAGGCGTTACAGTCCGATTCAGCCTCAATCATCTTCATTAAAGATGTAGCCAGATGCGTTATCTTGCCATAGGAGGTCGAATCAGGTCATTCGGACATGTATTCCGGGAGATATCGCGATTTTACCGAAGGTGTATCCGTCTGGCCGCGAGACCAACGCCGACCAGCATTGGATCAGCACAAGTAAGCCCAATACCGACCCATCCTAGACCGGTACTATCTGGTCGGTACTGAGGCAGAGAGTAGTACCGACCCAGCTTCACTCTCCATACCGATCCAGAATGGATCGGTACAAAACCCAGTCTGCTTTCATCGAAGCCAGCTGATGTCACCCAAAGATCGCGCCAAACGAAGAACTTGCGTTCAGATTCAGCTCTCGACATCTTCATAGAAGTTGTAGATAATTGAGTTGGCTGTCCACTGGATGTGGTTTGAGGTCATTCGGAGCGGTGGTTGGAAAGATACATCAGATTTATCGGGGACGTGTCCGGCTGGCGCCCAAACGAGTGTTGCTCAAAGGAGAGTAGTACCGACCCATCCTGGGTCGGTACTGTCGAACGGTACTAGTCCTAAATCAACCAGCTCATCATTTATGCCGGCTAAAACTCTTCCCGCACGACCCAAGCGCACCGATGCCGACATGCCCGCGGCAAACTCTAGCCGGCTCAAGGGAGAAGGATTATACCGAGCGGGACGAAGGAAATAATCCATACCGACCCATTCCCATCCGGTACTACCAAGCGGCACTAAATGGTGATCACTCCGAGTGAACTTCTGCCGGCTAAAAACCATACAGCACACGATCCGACATGTCCCGCATCGACCTGATCCCCACTTCTGTCGGCCAAAACATATCCTGCATCGATCCAGCATCTACCCGACCAGCACGAAGAAATTAGTACCGGTCGATTTGTACCGATCCAGGACGGATCGGTACAAAACCTTGAAGACCAATTTGACCCAGATTTGACCGGGTCAATACCCGGTTTGTCCCGGGTTGACCCGGTTCGCACTGTTCACTATAAATATTTTAAAACCTAATTTTTGTGATCTAAGCTTTCTTCTTTCTAGAGTTGGGTTTTATCCCAAACTCTTCTTATGATTTTGGAGGGATTTTGATTGTTCTTCATACAAATGCCACTCTAGAGAAGATTTCTTCAACTCTATCTTTTATTTATGCAATTTATTTATCTTTATTTCTTTTTCTCTTTTGTTCTTCATGTTTAGACTTTAGGGTTTTTTGTTGGATTATGGATGGCTTGATTTTGATGATTTGATGATTGATTTGTGTTGCTTATGTTCTTAATCATTGCTTTCCTTTCTTTCTAAGTGATCTTAATGCTAGATTGGGCTTGAGAGAGTCAATCTAGATCTTTGGGAATTTCACACCCACAAGGTGTTTGATGAAATTCCCCAAAGAACTTAGAAAGAGATAAACATTCTTAACCTATGAGAGTAGTTGCTTAAGGTGTTTATTGGTTGATTTGAATATTGATCTTAATGCTTGCTAATCATTTCATCACAAATGAGAGTTTGATCTTGATTTAGTGATTAGCAAAGTGATTAGTGCCTTGAGAGAGGATTAGTCATAATTAGTGATCTTAACCTAAGGAATAGCATTGATTGTGTGTATTAGCATCGTTAGTCAATTGTCTTGATGATTAGATGATGACGATTTAGGTTACATCTTGTTAGATCCTTCACTTAGGTTGATCTTAAAGCTAGTTTTGGATTGAGAGATCAAAACTAGAGCTTAGGCGTTTCACGCCCGAGAGGTGTTCGATGAAATGCTTGAACCAAACCTTTTGTGAGCCTTTCATGCCTAGCCAATGAGAGTTGATGTCTAGGGTGATTAGTGAACTAAGTGGAATTGGAGATTAAAGCTTGTTAATCATCTTATCACAAACGAGAGTTTGTTCTTGATTTGGTGATTAACAAAGTGATTAGTGCCACGAGAGTGGATTAGTCATAATTGTGAATTCCATGTTCTAGGATAGTGTTTAATTCAATCTAAATCATCATTGTTTGTTCATTAATCATCTTCTTGATAGTTAATTCATTTTCCAACACTTCTAGCCTTTGTTTTCTTTCTTGCATTTTACTTTCTTAATCTAAAAACATAAAAACCCAAAAACATTTGCTCTAGCTTAGGAAGGTTCATGAATTCTTAGTGCATTGATCTTAACCCCTATGGATTGACACCTCTTATGCTACAATGACAAGCATAGAGGAATTGATATGAACATAACACAAAATTCTTTATCACCTGTCCTAGCTCGGTACACTTGGTCGGTACAAAGCCACCTCCAAATCCGTTCCCATGAAGCCAGCCGAAGTGTCTTGAAGATCCGGCAGAACGAAGGGGTTACGGTCAGATTCAGCGTCCATACTCTTCATGAAAGATGTAGACAGATGAGTTATCTGTCTACTGAAGGTGGTTTGAGGTCATTCGGACATGTATCCCAGACGATATCGCGATTTTACCGAAGGTATGTCTGTCTGGCCGCGAGACCAACACCGACCAGCATTGGATCGGCACAAGAAAGTCTAGTACCGACCTGTTCTGGAGCGGTAAACCTTGGTCGGTACTGAGGCAGAGAGTTGTACCGACCCAGCTTCACTCCCCATACCGACCTAGACCTGATCGGTGCAAAATCCAATCTTTCCTCATCGAAGCCAGCCAAAGTCACCCAAAGATCACGCCAAATGGACAACTTACGTTTGGAATTAGCTTCGGCAGTCTGCATAGAAGTTGTAGGTAATTGAGTTATCTGTCTTCTGAAGGTATTTGGAGGTAATTTAAAGCGGTGGTTCGAAAGATACATCAGATTTAGCGGGGACGTGTCTGTCTGGCGCCCAAAGGAGCTATGCGCAGAGAGTAGTACCGACCCAGGACTGGTCGGTACAGATCTCCAGAATCAGCAAAAACCAGTTTCAGCTGGGTCAATACCCGGTTTGTCCCGGGTTGACCCGGTTCGCCCACCTACTTTTAAATAGTCTAAAACCTTAATTTTCAGAATCTAAGCTTTATTTTCTCTCTTTCTCCTTGCACAAAAACGTGGCCACCTTGATTTCTTTTAGGATTTGGATGATTTTTTAAGAGATATCTTGATTTTTATGCAATTGGAAGTTTAATCTCTTTAATCTTTCATCTCTTGTTCACTTAATCATGGGATTTGGCAACTCTTTCATTAGATTAGTTGGGTTCTTCATGGTAAGTGAGTAGAAACTCTTTGGATCATTGGGTTTGGTAGATTTAGGGGATTTCTTGGTTAATCTTTGATGTCTATGGCTTAATTAACATATTTCCTTTCTTATTTAAAGGTTGTAATGCTAGATTAGGTTTGAGAGAGTTAAATCTAGATCATAGGGAATTTCATTCACACAAGGAGTTTGATGAAATTCTCCAATGAACTAAATAAGAGATTTTCATGCCTAGCTCATGAGAGTGAATGTCTAAGATGGATTTTGGCTATTAGAATTTGTGTTTAATGCTTGCTAATTATATTTTCGCAAATGAGAGTTTGTTCTTGAATTTGTAATTAGTGAAGTGATTAAGGCTAAGAGATTAGGTTAATCTTGATTTGCGTTCTAGGCTTAAGGAAATGAACTTGTGTGATTAATTTGACATCATTGATTAGCTTGGATTCCCCCAAATCAATTACCTTACCCGAATATCCCTCTTTTAATCATTGTTAATCTCGTTTAGTGATTGTCTTTTGTTTATTTTCTTTCAATTACATTAGGTTGCTAGAATTAAAACCAAAACTACTTGATTTGCCTAGCTTATATAGTTTCTTGCATTCCTAGTATGTTAACCTCACACCTCCTTGGTTCGATACCTCTTATGCTACAATAGCATTTAGAGAATTGATTCTATAGATACCAAAATATCTTGTATCAGCATACAAGGGAGAATTCTGATCTACCCAAATGCCTAACCCGTTGTGCCCCGATCCTAAGCTACCCTTCTCTTCTCAAGGCATTTTGCCTTCTCAAACCCAAACATGCTTCTCGTTCTTTCACTTCATCTTCTTCTCACTCGGGGATTAGCTTATTCTTCCTTGCTTTTTGTGGTTCGATGCTTCTTTTGTTTTAACCGTAGCTCTCCTTTTTGTTCATTCTTGCTCACGCCTCTTGCACTTCTTGGATGCTTTTGCATTTTGGTTTTTCTCTTTTCTTTGAACTTTTGAGGCTAATCTTATACTTAGAGCTATCTTTCACGAATTTTTGCACCAACCAATCTATAAATCTAATCCCCTTCTCCCTCCTCCTTATTTATTCTTTCCATTCCACAATACCATTCCATACAAAACCGTTCACCAAATTTCCAAACCGTTCCCCAAATCAAACCAAGAACCACCAACCTAGCTAGCCTACTCCTAGATTAATCCCGTGATGATGGAGTTAAATCTACATGAGAATTCTTCCTTGTCGCCCTAAACCTAACACTTTTTGCCAAGTTTGCTCGAAAGAAGGCCTCACCAATCACACACGAATATCAATGGCTAGAAAGAAGGTTGAGGTCAAGGTAGGGGAAACTATTCCAATGATGGGATATGGCTACTTGGATAAAAAAGAGTGGTGAAAGGGAAAAGATTATCCAAGTATGTATGAAGTGATCCACGAATTCATTCAAAAATGCATAAACACGATATTTACAAGTCAAGATTAGAGTTATCACTTAGATGGGGTTGGATGCAACTCAAGCATGCTTCGATCAAGGCAAGTATGATGACGCATGAGATCTAACAATGATGCATCTTTACTTTCAAACTCACTTAAGTGCATCAAACAACTACGAACGTGGGCGTTGAATCGATTTCTTAAAGTGCTACCCTACAAGGAATGTTCATCATTGTTTCCATGCATATGCAATGAATCCTAAATATGCATACTCAGACTCAATGTACAAATGCAAATGCAACCTAAATGACTTCTTTTTGTGTTTGAATTTTCAAAAAAAAAAAAATTTTGTTTTTTTTTTTGGTTTTTCTATGCCTTAGATGAATGTATGAGACTCAAAATGCAAAACTCAAAATAAGACACAATAAACGACATTAGATACCGGTCCCTCCCCCAAACTTAAATCACACCTTCCCGGTGTGAAATAAATTAAAGGAAGAAACCCAAAATTAAGAAAAAATAAAATGCTAGACTCAAGTAAAAGAAAAACTATTTACAAGGTTTTGGAGTGGTACCTCAAAGGCTTTCGGATGGGGAAGAAGACCCCATAGAGTATGAAGGATTGCTAGAGCATGGAGACGGTGTCCTCATTGCCTTCCTCTTGGCCGCTTTCACCTCGTAGGACGATGGAATGTGCTCTTCATCGTGAATCACCAACTCTCCCCCATGTAGTTCAAGACGTTGGTCCATTGGGGTAGAACAAGAAGGAGAGTGTTCTTCTTGGCAAAGAACACTCTCCATCATAAGGGGCAAAGCAAGACGTTGGCCATGTCGTTCTTCCCATAGAGAAACTTGAGGCCTCTCTTGGTTCCTTCTTCTTTGAACCCAAACACTTGACTTAGCTCATGGAATGTCATCTTGTATGCTTCTCTCCCCACCGTAAACTCAATGAAACCGTGGCCATCTTCCTCATTGGCGTCTTTGTCACCTCGCTCATGGAACATAGCTTCCAATGATGCAAGAAATTGGCAAGCTTGGTATTTGTGAGAAGTGTTAGCCACGTCAAAGATTCCACCAAAGCCCATGTTGGTGAAAATCGATCTCACATCCTCAAAGATTCCCATCTTCTCAAGTAGGACCTTGTCCGGGAATTTTGTCTCCTCGAATTTCACCGCCTTGAGCTTCTTGAGATACTCACTATAGGTAGGGACTCTTGGCTTGGGCTTGGGGACTCTCTTCTTCTTTTTCACTTGCACCACGTCTTCCACATTCTCTCCTTCCTCATTAGCAAGCGCCGCCTTTCTCCTCTTCTCTAGGCCTTTAGTGCATGCCACTAGTGCTAACTCTCTCTTCTTAATCGGTAGACTTGAAACTTGGATTGGGTTGCTTGTTGTCTTCATGGTACCTACATTGTCTCAAAGAATGTATAAGTTCCAAGAAACCAAGATACAATCTTTGTCATTATCAAGCAAAGGCATTCATGAGACAAAGAAAATAGTGCTCAATTGGCAAAAAGACAATCAATTTCCCATTAGCAAAATCGAATATGCCAACTATATGCTCCAAGAACTCATTCAAATCTCCAAGGTTGCAACTTTTAGAACAAGACACCAAAAATCAATTTTCTTGGTTCAAAAATCCAAAATTTTCTCAAGTGCACCACAAATTAGCATAAAAACTACATAGCATAGCCATTTCGAACCTAATCCCAAGGTTTTTAATCAAGTGAGAGCACTACCAAACAAAATATGAAATTTTCCACTTATGAGTAAGTTCTTGAATTTTTCATGAAACATTTGAGTAAAATACCTTGGGGATGCAAGATCTAAATGGAAAACCGTGGGTAGATCCAGAAAGAGGATGGAAAATCCGGAATTTAGCAACTTGAGTCACGATTTTTGGGTAAGAAATGAGAGAGTTATGAGCAAATGAAGATTGAGAGGAGAAAGAGTGGTCATGGCCGCGCAAGAGGAGGAAGAAGACTTACCTGGCCGGGTCGGGTCGCTTACCTCGGCGGAGGCACCAGGCAGTCCGTTGGGTAATAGATATGTGCTATGGACCGTTGGAAAAAGTCATGGACCGGTGGGTAATAGTCATGCCGGGCAAAATTCGAACGGTGTGCGCCGGCATGCATGTGTGCGTGATATGTTCAAGACTTCATACCGGGCTAATTGCGAACGGTATGCACGCCCGGTAAATCTCTTGGAGTTGGAAAACCCTCGGTACCGGACGATCTTTAGCCGACATTCACACCCGGTGTGCGCATGCGCAAGTTCACATGCCGGTCCGTCTTTGTCCGGCATGCACGGCTGGTATTGCCACATTGCCGTGCCTGGCCATTCTCATCCGGTACATAGGACCGGCATTTCCCCTGTTTTGGGAGCCTTCCAATACCGCGCCAAATCCATCATTGCACCAGGCCGGTATGACTCTCCCTCGACCAATTCCAGCCGACGAGCAAGGAAGTGATTCTGCACCGGGCCAATTACAAACGGTATGCTTGCCCGGTAATCCCCCTGTTTTGGCAAGCATCTTGTACCGGATCTTCTCCGCTCCGTGCACCGGGCCGGTATTACTCCTACGGGTAAACTTCATCTGACGCGCAAAGGGAACAATCTTGCACCGGGCCAGTTCTAGCCGGTATTACTCCTGTTTTGGACACTCTTCCAAGCCGGCTCCATATACCGGTCCCAACTTGGCCGGCGTGCATGCTTTCTCCACGTTTTGAACACTCCATTGGAAGACTTCACCACTTTGCCCCCCAAGAACCCTATGAACACTTAACAAAACATCAAAAAGTAGTAGCTAAGATTGAAAAAGAGACAATTAAATGTATATACAAGGATAAGCTTGAGGTGTCTCCCAAGAGCACTTTGTTTAACGTCACTAAGTTCGACGTTGGTTACCGCTTTCAAGCGTGAGAAGCGTCATTGAGAGGAAGTGAGACGCCCTCCTCAACGATTTCATTGGCATGGTACAGTTTGAGTTTTTGGCCATTAGCAACAAATTCTTCTCCATTCTTGTTCACAAGAATGACGGCTCCATAAGATCTCACTTCTTTGATCACAAAGGGACCGGACCATTTAGACCGTAGCTTCCCGGAAACAACTTGAGGCGCGAGTTAAAGAGTAAGACTTGATCCCCTTCTTTGAAGTTTTTGCGCACAATCTTCTTATCATGGAAAGCCTTAGTCCTCTCTTTGTAAATCTTGGAGCTCTCATAGGCTTCAAGCCTAATTTCATCGAGTTCTTGAAGTTGGATCAAACGCCTTTCTTGTGCCGACTTGAGGTCAAAATTTAGGAGATTCACGGCCCACATGGCCTTGTACTCAAGCTCGAGCGGTAAGTGGCATGACTTCCCGTAGAGAAGATTGAACGGTGTCGTCCCAATAGGTGTTTTGAATGTCGTCCGGTATGCCCACAAAGCATCGTCTAGCTTCTTAGCCCAATCCTTCCTCGAACTACCCACGGTTTTCTCTAGAATGGCTTTGATTTGGCGGTTTGAGACCTCAACTTGGCCGCTTATTTGGGGGTGGTATGGTGTGGCCACTTTATGCTTAACCCCGTGCTTCTTGAGTAGACTCTCGAAAACCTTGTTGATGAAGTGGCTTATCCCATCACTTATGACAACTCTTAGTACCCCAAACCTCGGAAAGATGATAGTCTTGAAAAGCTTGAGAACTACCTTAGCATCATTGGTCGGACTAGCGATTGCTTCGACCCACTTAGACACGTAGTCTACCGCTACCAAGATATATTGGTTGCCATATGAAGAGGGGAACGGTCCCATGAAGTCAATGCCCCAAACGTAAAAAACTTCAACCTCAAGAATAAAACTTCAACCTCAAGAATAGGATTTTGAGGCATCTCATCTCTTCTAGCAATGTTCCCCTTTCTTTGGCATGCATCACAAACATACACAAAAGCATGAACGTCTTTAAACAAACTAGGCCACCAAAAACCGGATTGGAGGACCTTTGTCGCCGTCTTGAAGGAAGCAAAATGACCTCCATAGGCCGAGCCATGGCAATGGAACAAGATCCCGTTCATTTCTTCTTCCGCCACACATCTTCGATATAAGCCATCCGAACACAGCTTGTATAAGAATGGCTCATCCCAATAGTACCTTGTGACGTCATGAAAGAATTTCTTCTTCTTGTAGCCCTCCAAGTTGGGCGGCTCTCTTCCACAAGCCAAGTAGTTCACGAAATCCGCAAACCATGGTAGCTTTCCGTCTTGTAAACCGTTTGCAATCTCAAGACCTCTCACGGCCTCGACTCCTTTCCTCAATACACTCACAAACATCAATTGCTCCTCGGGGAGTGAATCGTTAATCGGACAAGGTCTTCAATGCGCATCCTCGACAAATGATCCGCAACTCCATTCTCAATACCCTTCTTGTCCACAATCTCCATGTCAAACTCTTGAAGTAGCAAAATCCATCAGAGAAGTCTCGGTTTGGTATCCTTTTTGGCATGTATATACCTCAAAGCCGCATGATCCGTGTATACCACAACCTTGGAGCCAACCACATACGAACGGAATTTCTCCATAGCAAATACCACCGCTAACAACTCCTTTTCCGTCGTCGCATATCTTGCTTGAGTATCGTCCAATGTCATACTTGTCGTCCAATGTCTTACTTGCATAGTAGATGACATTAACCTTCTTGTCTTTCTTTTGGCCTAAGACCGCTCCAACCGCAAAGTCACTCGCGTCACACATGATTTCGAACGGTAGTTCCCAATTCAAAGCTTGAACTATAGGTGCGCTCACAAGAGCCTTCTTGATCTCTAAGAACGCCTCGAGGCATTCTTCGTCGAACTTAAACTCCACTTCTTTGCAAAGGAGCCGTGTGAGAGGGCGGGCGATCTTTGAGAAGTCCTTGATAAACCGACGGTAGAAACCCGCGTGTCCTAAGAAGTTTCGAACACTAGTGACCGAAGTTGGAGGCGCGAGACTCATCATCACTTTAATCTTAGCCTTATCAAATTCGATGCCCCTCTCGGAAATCTTGTGTCCTAGCACGATGCCTTCTGATAAATATATTTTTGTGTTATGTTCATATCAATTCCTCTATGCTTGCCATTGTAGCATAAGAGGTGTCAATCCATAGGGGTTAAGATCAATGCACTAAGAATTCATGAACCTTCCTAAGCTAGAGCAAATGTTTTTGGGTTTTTATGTTTTTAGATTAAGAAAGTAAAATGCAAGAAAGAAAACAAAGGCTAGAAGTGTTGGAAAATGAATTAACTATCAAGAAGATGATTAATGAACAAACAATGATGATTTAGATTGAATTAAACACTATCCTAGAACATGGAATTCACAATTATGACTAATCCACTCTCGTGGCACTAATCACTTTGTTAATCACCAAATCAAGAACAAACTCTCGTTTGTGATAAGATGATTAACAAGCTTTAATCTCCAATTCCACTTAGTTCACTAATCACCCTAGACATCAACTCTCATTGGCTAGGCATGAAAGGCTCACAAAAGGTTTGGTTCAAGCATTTCATCGAACACCTCTCGGGCGTGAAA
>PKMM01050834.1:3291927-3312824 GCA_002933915.1 Eutrema heterophyllum
TTTTTTTTTTTTTTTTTTTTTCTTTTTAGATTCGCATATACACGTCAATGTATGAGACGCGAGTATTGATGGTGTTTGCCACCGAATCCTCGGTTCTTCCCTCTCAATGTATCAAAGGTTGTAGGCGAATAATGGCATCATAGGAAAACCCTAGCCTCGCTTCCAATCCTCTGTGTGATCATCCCTCACCAAGTAGAATAATGGGATCGCTGGAAACATTCATAGCCCTCTACTTAGGAGAAAATCATTTCATCTTTTATGCTCTTATTTATTAACTTATAATAGGGGAGAGAAATACTATCACTTTTAAACACATGAGTTCTTTTGTCAGATATGAATGAGGAATCAAGCTCTATGAATACTAACCACATCGATGAAGTGAAAAAATTTGGATCAGGCTTTAAAAGAACTCTGCTGGAAACATGTGTGTCTTCTAGTTAACTGGTCAGCCTTTGGATTTTTCATTAGTCGATTTGTAGCTGATTCTGTAACAGTGGACACTCATAAGCAAAATCAAAACAGCAGCTTCGAGAACACGATCATAATCTCGAACAAAATTTTGACTCAATAAAACAAATTTGACACAAAAAAACGACTGACTCTAAGAAAAACAAACACAATGTCAGTGACTACCTCCCCCAGACTTAAACAACACTGTCCCCAGTGTTATCTAGCCTAGAGTTGGTAAAAGAAAAACAGAAGAGTTGAGTGGATTGGTGAAAATCGAAGAAGTTACCCGAGATGGTGATGAGTGTCGATCGATACAGAACTGGTATCGATCGATACTCGTAGCAAGTTTCTGCTCCTTCATCGCGTGGATGGTGTCGATCGATACCGGGTTGGCTTCGATCGATGCTGCTCTTCTGAATCTGCTTCTTCACATGAAACACAAGACACAAAACCATAAATTAAAAACAAAAAAAAAAGACTTATATATAGACTTACCAGTGGGTTGCCTCCCACCAAGCGCTTGTTTTTAGTCATTAGCTTGACTTTGGCTCAGGTGATCAGTCAGGGCGAGGTTGAGAGCTTACTCCTATGCAAGTTCCACAGCTAGATACGTGCAGACTCAGAGTTCTACTCAACATGCTCTTTATAACCTCTTTTCCTTTCTCTTTCAGCTCTGGAGTAAGAATGATTCTAGCCTTGGAGAATGGTGTTGAGGTTCCTTTGCACTTCACCTTGTACTCAATCGAGTCCCCATCACACTTTTGAGGGATTAAAGTCATAGAGGGAGCACCTTTTACTCCTTTGCGCTTTACCTTCTTCTTTGCCTTAGCTGTTTTGACGTCTTTCTTGGTGATGACAGAAGGACTATCTAGAATGTCCATGATAGTTGGCTCAACATAAGGCTCTTCCAAAAGATCAACCATCAACGTCTCTCCTGTAGCAACGGTGATGCAAGAGATATGTTTGGGAGCTCTTCCAGAAGGGATGGCTTTATAGGAGACCTCTTTGTCAATGTATGAGAAGGAGACTGTCTTACTGGGCGTGTCTATAACTGCACCAACTGTAGTCATGAACGGTCTTCCAAGAATCAAAGGTACTTTTGAATTTTCGCTCATCTCCACAACCTGGAAATCAGTAGGAACCAGACAATCTCCTACTTTAACCGGCAAATCAGAGATGGTACCATATGGAGTTGATGTTGAAGAATTCGCGAATGTCAGAGTCATCTCAGCAGATCTAATACCAATTCTCAACCTCTCTGCAATTGCCCTTGACATGACATTGACGCTAGACCCTAAATCAACGAGAGACTCTTTGAATTCAACTCCAGAGATGGAGCATGGAACTGGAAATTTTCATGAGTCTTCTCTCTTAGTCAACTGCTTCAGTGGAGGTGGTGTACTTCTGGCCATCTTCTCAAAAGCTAGCAACTTCTCCGCATTTATGGGTTTCATGAGATGCCTAGGTGGTCGAGGGTATGGTACCTTAGGCTTGTAAACCCTCTCTGGCATCAACTCAGGTGTCTTCTCAGTGTCTGGCTCAGTCTGCGAGGGGTGTCGACCGACACTAGAATGGTATCGATCGATACAAGGCTTCTCTGTCGTCTCTTCAGATGTGGTGTCGATCGATACATGTGTGGTATCGGTCGACACTGGGGGTTCTGAGATGTCCCGGGAGAGTATCTGCACTGGCATCGATCGACACTGGGTGGTGTCGGTCGATACTTGATGTGTCGAAACGTATTTGGCAGATCCTTGGACGGGTATCGACCGATGTTGGGTGGTATCGATCGATACTGGGGCGATTTCGGGAGCCTCATCGTCGTCATCGACGAGATTTTTTGCAGTTAGGCCAATTTTCACTCCTGGATCGACCTCGTCATCACTTCTTAATGTGATCGCATTGACTTGTTCATTCTGTGCATGAACCATCTTTCCCTTGACAGCTGCTGAAACCTGAGCTACCTGAGTTTCCAGCATCATGTGGCTAGTACTGAGAGCCTCGATTTTTCCATTCAGATCTGTGTACAGAGCATCCATCTTCCCATTAAAGCTCACTGTCATCTTATCATGCCCTTGAAGAAGCTTCTCAAACATAGACTCAACCTTGCTCTCTAGAGTTTTGGGTGGGTGAGGTGGGTATTGATATCTTTGACTTTGAAATCCAGCGCCACCAATGTAGTTAACACCTTTCACTTCATCCTCATCAGCAAAGTGAACAGCTTTCGTCTTACCCATCAGAAGATTGTGCACTGAATCCAGCTTGGCTTGAACCTCAGCAATCTGCGATCCATCCAAATTCCTAGCCTGCTTCTTCCGCTCAAAGTATGCATTCTTGGTGCTATTGCTAGACGCCAAGTTCTCAATAAGCACATGAGCATCGTTTGGATACCTGGTGTTGAAATTCTCATTACTCGCAGCATCCAAAGCCATCTGATACCTCCAATCTATCCCTCTGGAAAAAATACCCAGCAACTGAACCTGAGTAAACCCGTGATGTGGAAAATCCCTCTGATATGACATGAATCTGATCCAAGCAGCCTTAAACGCTTCAGTTGGTCCTTGAGAAAACTGGGAGATCTTGTTCCTGAACTCTTCGGATCTCGCATCATCATAAAAGTTGTTCAGGAACGCGTGCTTAGTCTCCTCCCAAGTAGTCAATGATCCAGGTGGCAATTGCTTCAGCCAGTAAGCTGCATCCCCACCAAGAGAGTATGGGAAAAGCTTAGAGAACAGGTAGTCGTAGGACACTCCATTATACTTGATGCTAGTGACCAAGTCCTCGAACCTCTCAATGTGATCCATGGGATGCTCATGAGGAAGACCATGAAAAGGGTGCTGACCCACAAGTGTGTAGTATGCAGGCTTCAGCCCAAAGTCATTCCTCTGAAAAGTGAGAATACGAATCGCAGACCGATTGGCATAGAACTGATCGGGTCTGTTGTACTCTCCAAGCGTCCTAGCACGATTAACCATAGCATTCCCATCATTCACCTCGTTGTTGCGCGCAGCCCGCGCGACAATCTCATTGACAGCTACTGGAGGGATTATGATTTTTCCCTCACCATCAAGTCGCTGTCCAGCTTCATTGCACAAATAACCCTCTTGGTCTCTGAAAGCTCCAGCATCATCACGAACTAATACCACTGGATTGTTCATCTCTGCTGGCTTCTTTGCTCTCCTTTTTGTGCGTTCCAAAAGTGCTAGTTCCTCGTTGGAAAGATCAACTAGCTGAGTGTTCTTGTTTCTTCTGGTTTCTCGAGTAGGCATACACCTGAAACACGAAAGATCAAGAACGTAAGTAACCGGAAAAAAAAAATGCGACGAGTGTCGACCGATACCACTAGGGTGTCGATCGATACTCGACGATTTAGTCGAAATTCTTCACTAAAATCTAATGGCGAAATTAAGTCCCGGCAACGGCGCCAAATTTGATATGCTCAAATTAATACCCTAATAGTATTAAACCAGTTGTTGTAGTATATGTAGGGGTCGAACACAAGAACTCCAGAATTCACGCAATATATTATATAGATCCGAATTAAGCTAAACCAAACAATGAAATTAAATGCGAGTGCGTAAATTAAACAAGTTGTGAATCAATGGGAAAGAAGATAGGCTTAGGGTATTTCTCAGGAATTCAATGAATGTAGATAAACTAACTAACATGATTCAGATTTAGCGCTGTTCTTGAACTCAAATCACTAAAGTATAGCTAACCAACTCTCGTTGCGAAAACTATCTAAGTCTAAATCCTAAAATTCTAAATCTCTTTGCGAATCCTAAAGTCTAAACCAGCTTTTATTTCAAGTTTGATTTGTTCACAAAACAACTAAACCAAATCTCTTTGCGAATAGTTATTTTGCTCACCCTAGGTTCTGTCAGGTAATTAATCGCACTCTCGTGCCTAATCAATTATCCTAAGATCTAAGTTCTATATTCGTCAACCTAGAATTAGCTATGAGAACAACCTATGGTGAAGAACTAATTCAGATGGTGAATCCTAATTAACTAATTAACCTAACATTCAGAGAAAACCCTTATGAGAACCCTGAACCTAACAGTGGATCTACTCAGACATAGAGAATGAAAACAACATGATTGAATAGATCATCAAAGAAATCAATAAGAAACAGGAGTTCAGAGTTGTCTCTCCAAAAACCAAAGTAGAATAAAGCTTAATTAGAACGTAATAGCCAAAGTGGCTGAAAAACCCAATTTAAACTCCTAAAACATGTTTTGGGCTAAATTGTAAATAATAAAGTCTTCTGGGCAATTTTGCAATTCTTCAACTCTTCATAAAAGTCGCGACTTGTGTCTTGCTGCAGTGAGTATCGACCGATACTAGTCAGTGTCGATCGATACTGGGGCAATGACGTGCTTCCTTCCTTTATGGTGTCGATGTCGATCGACACCAGATGGTGTCGGTCGATACAAGGGCTTCAAATCGGGTACTCAGCTACACGAACTTCTGTTTTGTTCCAAAATGCTCCAAAAAGCTCCAATATCTCCAATTATGCTCCAAACATGCTAAAACCTGTAAAAGACTCTAAAACACTACAAAATAATAGAAAGACTCTATAAAACGGACTTATATCATGGCCTAAAAAGGGTAAAAACCATGATATATCAACAACCGTTACGATTGCGGTAGTGGGAACTTTAGTATTAATTGACTTAGTAAAACGCTGAAATCACTCTCTCCTCCTCCTTCATGTTGACTTTAAACCAGATGTCAGCATCTTCCTTCGCTTTCGAGATGATCTGGGCAGGGTCATGTCTAATTCTTTCGAAGACAAAGGTATTGCGCGATTTCCAAAGATGCCAGAGAACCCAGGGGAAAGATAAAAGTACGTTGTTGGCTACTCTGGGATTTTTGCTGCAAGAAATGAGATAGTGCAGATTCAGCAAAACAGAGTTTGACGAAAGACCTGCAGGAGGATTCGTGATTTGGGAGAGGTCCCAAACATCTTTCGCGAAACTGCAATTGAAAAGCATATGACAAATGTTCTCTTATGCACTTCCACACGATGGACAGGTTGAGTCAACATGAATGCCCCGCGATACAAGTCTCTCCTTAACCGCCAACGCGCCGGAGAGTGCACTCCACATGAAATGCTTAATTTTAGGCAAAGTTTTTGTCTTCCATAGATTCTTCCATAAAGCTTTTTCAATAGGAGGCATGACTCGAGGGTTAGGAGACTGAGATTCTTTAATATTTTCCAGAAATCTGTAACCACTTTGAGAGGTGTACACTCCAGTTTTTTTATAAGCTCCAAACCTTTTGATCACTTTGGTTACGTCTTGTTTTCATTCTAAGAATTCTTTCGGCATCCTCTTCCGTGAAAGCTTGCCTTACTTGGTCAACAATCCAAAACCCAGTGTCGTCATCAATGAGATCAGATACTTTTAATGTTAAATCGACAATAGAGTCTTCTCGATACATCGGTGGTCTTGGCTGTATATTGAGGATCCAATTGTCTGCCCATAAGTGAGTATCTTTCCCATCACCAATCTATTTGATGAGACCCTGCTTTAACACTTCTCTTCCATGAATGATGCTCCTCCAAGCATACGAAGGTCGTGATCCTACACCACACTCAAGAAAGGAGCAATTCCTGTAGTAACGGCTTTTAAGAACTTTGGTTAAGAGTGATTCCGGTCTGCTCCAGATGCGCCATGCTTGCTTTCCTAGGAGAGCTTGATTAAACCGATCTAGATCATGAAAACCAAGACCTCCAAGCTCTTTCTTCTTACACAGTTTCTGCCAAAGCTACCCAAGGAATCTTATTCCGGTTATCCTCGCTGCTCCACCAAAACTCAGTTAATGCGCTAGTCAACTTCGCACACAAGTCTTTAGCTAATTTGAAACACGACATGGCGTAGACCGGCAGCGCAAGACCCACTGATTTTATTAAAATTTCCATTCCTCCTTGGGATAGAGCTTTAGCGAACCAACCACGGAGACACCCTAAAGTTTCTCTCTAATAAAGTTCAGAAGTTTCCTTTTAGATCCATTGAAACTCTCGGGAAGACCCAGATAAGAGCCGTCTCCGCCTTCCTTGTTTATTCCTAGAGCTTGCTTCACTGCCTCTTTAACGTTCACTTGAACGTTTGCTCCAGAAATGATGGAAAATTTCTGATTGTTGATGACTTGTCCTGATGCATCACCGTAAAGCTTCAGAACCCGAATTAATTCTGCACTTTCTTCCACTGAAGCCTGACACATTAATAGACTATCATCGGCGAAGAGAAGATGGTGTACCGATGGTCCATTAGATGCAATTCGTACACCATTGATCTTACCAGCAGCTTCCGATTGGTTAAGGGAGTTTACCAACGCTTCATCACACAAGATGAATAAAAAATGGGATAGTGGGTTGCCTTGGCGAATACCACGTTCTGGTTTAATAAACCCATGAGATCGACCATTAAGGATTACCGAGTATGAAACTGTACTCACACAAGCCATTACCCATTGGATCCAAACTCTGTCAAAGCCAAATTTTTCCAACAAAATCTCCAAGAAACTCCATTCAACTCTATCATAGGCCTTAGACATGTCCGTTTTTACAGCCATGTAACTTCCTGAAACCATGTTGTTAGTCCTAAGCCCATGTACCATTTCGTGAGCAATCAAAATGTTGTCTTTGATAAGTCGACCCGAGACAAAAGCGCCTTCCGTGTCAGAGATAATCCTCGGCAACAATTGTTTGAGGCGGTCATAAAGAATTTTGGAGATGATCTTATATTGAACCGAACAGAGACTAATAGGTCGCATGTCCTTCATCAGCGAAGGGTTGGTGATCTTAGGGATAAGGCATAGTTGCGTATGATTCCATCCCGGAGGCAAAATAGCTGAGTTGAAAAACGGCAGAATCTCTTTCGTTAAGGAAGGCCCAACAATATGCCAAAATCTCTGATAAAAGATACATGTTAACCCATCTTCACCAGGCGCACTACTCCCTTTGACAGCAAACGCTTCTCTCTTTATCTCCTCCTCAGATATTGGAGAGGTTAACGTCGAGTTCATCTCCATGGAGACACGTTCAGGGAAGCCATCAAACAGAGTGTCGAGGTCATGTGGATTTGTGCTCATGAAGAGGTCTCTAAAGTATTCCACCGCCACCTGACCTTTAGATCCCTCAGCATATTACTCTCCGCCCATCTCATCAATTAGCATTAACACTCTATTCTGAAATTTCTTCCCTTTCACGCAGTGGTGGAAAAATTTGTTATTTTTGTCCGCAGCATTGAGCCATTCCTCTTTACACCGTTCTTTCCAAAAGATCTCTTCTTCTTTATAAGCTTCTGCGAGATCTACCTTCAGTCTATACATCAAATCAGAATCAGGATGGATTTTAGCAATTTCCTTCTCAAGGAGATAAGTCAGCCGTTGTATCATGTTCTACGAGTTCAAGTCTGCAGTCTTCTTCCATTTGGAAAGCTCACTTCTGCATTGTTCAATACGATCCATTAGAGAAAAATGATCATTAGCATGCTCACCGCACCAGCTTCTTCTGACAACCTCTTCAATCCCAGCCCTATCAGCCATTCTCTTAACAAAATAGAATCTACCTCTATTGGGAGAATCACCTTCAAGAGCAAAGTGAATCATTAATGGGGGGTGATCCGACCCCCACATTTCCATGTACTCCATCTTAGCTCGCGGAAAAAGCTGAAACCATTCATCATTTCCGAAGCTCCTAGCCAGGCGACACTGAATCCAAACACGGTCACGCCAACCTGCCCATGAAAACCAGTTACCAGAGCTTCTGAGTTCTCTTATTTTGCTCGTCTCAGCCATATTTCTAAAATCCCAGAAAGTAGATTCATGTCGTTCGCTGCCGCCCAGCTTTTCTCCATTATTCATTAGTTCATTAAAATCACCGACAAGGATCCATGCTTCGTCTCTCAACAAACCCAAATCTGATAATTTTTCCCATACTAACTGTCTTTGGGCTCGTACTGGATCACCGTAAACACAAGACAAAAAGAAGGAAATAGAACCCATTTTGATCTTCAAATCAATGATTCTCTTGTCCATCGAGATGACCTCAACTTCATAACTTTTCTTCACATTACCGCTAAACCACCACTTAGACCAACTGGATCCACCGTAATCACCTCATCATAACCCAAACCATCTTTCAAATCCGAAATGAAACCAAACTTCTGCTTTGTTTCCATTAAAAATAAAAAGTCCGGAAAGAATTTTTTACGTAATTCCCGGATACGACGAACTGTCTCCTTGGTTCCTGCACCTTGACAGTTCCAGCTCAGAACACTCATTTGGGTTGCAGCGGCTTCAAATCGGAAGCCACCGTCTTGTTGATTGGTTTTGGGTTTTTGTTGGAAAGTAACGCAGAAAAATCCTCTGCTTTTCGCTTCGATACACATCCTACTTTCTCTGTTTCTTGAACAGCACGTACGCTCTTTAGACTGTTGGTAATGTTTTGTCTGTTTCTCCTTTTCCATACATGTGGTATGCGTCTGCTTTTTCTTCCAGCAGGAAGGTTCCCGGACGTTAAAGCTATTGATCCGGAGCCTAAACGAAAACCCGTCGAAACCTTATCAGCTGATGGGGGAGGAGAGCTTCGAGCTGACGAAGTAACCGAGTCAGCCAAGGGGTTATGTCCAGGTACAGAGAGAGGTAGCTTACTGGAAGTCCCAAATTTGAATATCGTCTGATTCTGTTCAGATAGAGGGCATGAGAAAATGGCCGATGACGGTTCTGTTCCCTGAGATTTGATAAGATTCTGAACAGGAGCAGAAGCCAGCTGTTTTTCACCGATCAGACTTTTGCGTGTGAGACGACTGCTGTCTTCCTCATAATCAAAGACATGACCTTTTCCTTTGGCCAGATCGTGAGTGAGTTTGGTGAGCTTCACAGATGTTTCCGCCATTGTGTCTTCAATAGATTGTTGGACTCTGCAGATACGCGTTCTTCTTTCCATCTCATCAGCATGGGATATATACTGTAATGCCATTTGCATGTCCTGTTTTGACAGTTCAGGGAACATAGTGGGAAACCCCAGTGGGCCGTCTAAGAGTTGGGGTGAAACAGGTTTAGAAGAGTTGGCCTCCTCCTGGTTTTGTTCCTCCGTTTTATTGCTCACAGGTGGCTTCAGAGCATGTTGGTTTTTCCTCAGCAAAGGGCACATCACCTTGTCATGCGTAAGACGAAGACAGTGGAAGCATCGCTTGTGTATTTTTTCATACTCATATTCGATGACCAATGTTTCCCTAGTTGGAAGATTCAGATTTCTTGCATCTTTTGCAGGCTTTTTAGTGTCAAAGGTGATTCTGGCTCGGACAAAACTCGTCGTTTGAGATACTTCGGGATCATAAGCAATTTCTTTTACTTTCCCAATAGCTTTAGCCAGTTTGTGTAAAATTTCACCGGGATATGCTTGATTCTGATCCAGACTTCAAAGGATGAGAGGAAGTCGGGTGGCGGCGTAGGAGTCCATCTCTCCAAAACCATAGTCCAATGGTTATAGGACCATGGACTGTCCTTCAAAACAGTGATGAGATCCTCTTCTCGTTTGAAAACAAACTGAAATCTGTCTCTTGACAGTGCAATCCCACGGACTCTGTCGTAAACTATCCAAGCTCTCGGCATGTACTCAATCATTCTGGCCATCGATTGACAATCTGGGTTAAGAAGTCTACCCAGCAGACTGTTCACGTTGTCGTCAAAGACCATGTACTTAGGTTCAGCAGGGAGGGTGATCGGCTCATCGTCTTCCAAGGACATTGAGTTGATTGCAGAATGTAAATCATTAGCCATACTTGCTCTGATTTTGGGATTTCCGAGAAACAAACGTAGACGAACAGGGGGATTTTTGGGCAAAAGATCAATAAAAAGGAAGTTGAATTTACCATTAATTAGGCAATATTCCGAGTATATTTTAATGGAATTCATCTCAAAAGTAGCGCATGACAATCACAATCAGGAAAAATATGAAAAGGTGGGAACGAAAAAGAGGAGAGAGGGTAGCGAAGAAGGCAAAGTCAAGAGGTTGTTAAAGAAAAGAGCACGAGGATGATAAAGAAAAGAGGTAGGAAGGCAAAGTCAATACTTTTTCCTGATAAACCGTTGCAATTAAGCCGGTAAATGGGCTCCACTCACACAGGAGAGAGAAAGATTTTTGAAACAGAGGAAAGCAAACCCTCTAGATCGATAAGGGAGGCCTAAGCGAAAAACCAAAGTAAAGTTTCCAAAGATTTTCTGTAGAGTAACAAACAAATTCTTGTCTAGCAATCTGTTTTTACTTTAATTTCCTCCTTACTTATCTTATCTGTTTACTACAAAGACCTTCACTTGACTTTGCACAGTTATGAGCGTTTTCTACAAGACCTTGACTTGTCTTACCATACTATTCAAAGTAAACGATAGCGATCACTCACTTAACGCATGTCACATGACTTTTAGGTGTGTTTGTTCATTAACAGAGACTTCGACGTTTCTAAATATAAAATATACAGAATCATTTTCTTGTTGAATTTATATATAACCGTGGAGGCATTTACATTGAACTTCACAATCCCACGTTCTTTTTTGGAGTTTATTTTATTTGCTTTTCTATTATTATCTTATTTGCAATGGAGCGGAAGTTTTTCTTGGGCCAATATTATATATGGGTGATATTACTGTTGGGGCAGCTACATGGATACAAAAGCTGTATTCAGAAAGAAAGGTTGGCTTTGTTGGAGCTGATCTCAAGGAGAGAAAAATGGAGCCTCGACCATGTTCCCACTACTTGGACTAATGACACAAGGAGCGATTGTTGCCAATGGGAGGGCCTTAAATGCAACCGTACAAGCGGACAGGTGACTGAGATTGTCCTTGGTGATTTCTTCGTCTTTTTCAAAGAGAGTTTTCTCTTAAATCTTTCTTTGCTGCATCTCTTTGAAGAGGTTCGAAGTCTGAAATTTTCAGCGCTAGTGGGAGGAAGTTGCTTCTTCGATTATGTTGAAGGTATTTACCAGGTTAATTTTTCCCTTGTGGTTAGTTTAATCATTTTGTTTTACATTGGAACTTCTTATGTTTTTCCTGTGTTAGGGTTCTACTTCTTTAACGAACCTTTATGGACTAAATCTTACTTTATTGTTTAAAATTCATGAAAGGTTATGCCTTTTTGATATCCTGCATGTTCAAAATTTCGCTAGGCGCAGTCGGGCGATCGAGGTGGGCCTAGTGCCTAGATAAAAAATCGGGATTAATCGGGGATTAGTTTTTCATATTATTTTATTTCATTTATATTAAAAACTATATATATGATGTTGAATATAAAATATTATGTGGAAATATGTATTAATAAATTATAATTTTATAAAATAAAATATAAAAACATAAAATATCAAGTAAAATTTATTATAAATTCATGGAAGATTATATTGTATTGTATACATAATTTCATGAAAAATATATTGTATTGTATGTAAACAAATATATTGCAACAATTAATATTATTATTAATATAATTTATAACTATTTAGTTTTATAGCTTTTCAAAATATTATTTATACACATAGACTCAAATGAAATAAGAACATTAAATGAATGTCATAATAACTTGGGGAGTGTGATCAATTAAAACAAAAAAAAAACGTTAAAGTAAAAAAAAAATAAAAAATTGTTCAAAATAGCACTTTTTGAAAACTTTCTGGCCAAACTAGCACCCTAATAAAAAAGCCACATTTTTAGCATTCATTAAAGAGGCAAAAGACAATTTTACCCATACTCCCACTAATTAAAAATAAAAAAAATAAGAAATTTACCCAGAATTTTTCTTCTTTCTCGTCGCGATCTCATCAATTATCGCCGATATCTCCCGATCATCTCCCAATCATCACCAATCATCACCAATCATCAACAATCATCTATCATCTCCGATCATCTTGTTAATCATCTCCGATCATCTTCTTAATCATCTTCGATCAGAAACGGCGCAGATCAGAAACTGCGATGTCGTAATTTCGTATCATCCCGGAGTTGGTGGCATCACCTACGACCTTGATGTGAGATTAAGTTTGTTGGATGCTGCTTTTATGGTTGTGGATCATGCTCCGTTTTGGCTTAAAATGATTTTGTTGTTGGAGCTTTGTTGGTTAATTCATTTCCCTTCCAAGCTGTTCAGAGAATCACCTTTTATTCTAAAGCAGAAGATTTCCCTTAAGGATTTAATATCTCAAACAAGTTCAGATTGCAAGTTTCTACTACGGTTGCTTTCTACTCATGTTCTACAGCTTGTATGTTCTTTTGCTCCTATTTTTGGCTACGAGTTTGGGATTGTTGAACGATATGCGTTCTTCAATGGAGCTCTTCTAGATTTCATTATCTGTTCTGTTTTCTGTTTTTGTTCATTTCGGAAGACTTTCCGAAATACGTTATATATGTTCCTAAATATTGTTCATTTTCAAGAAATGATCAGTTTTCATCATTTGTATCTTTCTCTTATTTCTTTGTGTATCCAAAACAACAACACATTTGTTCTAATGCTTCACTTACGCATGGAAATCAACAAGAAATATCGTTATGTTTTTCTTCATTTCGGAAGACTTTCCGAAATACGTTATATATCTTCCGAAATACGTTTCATTTCCAAGGAAATATCATTTTTCATCATTTGTATCATTTAGGAAGATTTTCCGAAATACGTTATATATCTTCCGAAATATTTTTCATTTCCAAGAAAGGATCATCTTTCATCATTTGTATCATTTAGGAAGACTTTCCGAAATACGTTATATATCTTCCGAAATACGTTTCATTTCCAAGAAAAGATCATTTTTCATCATTTGTATCATTTATGAAGACTTTCCGAAATACGTTATATATCTTCCGAAATCTTTTTCATTTCCAAGAAAGGATCATCTTTCATCATTTGTATCATTTAGGAAGACTTTCCGAAATACGTTATATATCTTCCGAAATACGTTTCATTTCCAAGAAAAGATCATTTTTCATCATTTGTATCATTTAGGAAGACTTTCTGAAATACGTTATATATCTTCCGAAATACGTTTCATTTCCAAGAAAGGATCATTTTTCATCATTTGTATCATTTAGGAAGACTTTCCGAAATATATTATATATCTTCCGAAATACGTTTCATTTCTAAGAAATGATCATTTTTCATCATTTGTATCATTTATGAAGACTTTCCGAAATACGTTACGAAAGAAGAAGACAAAGACAACACAGAAACCATCACAACCACAAGAAAATCATGGGCAAAAAACGTAATCTCAATACCAGCTATATAACACTCAATAAATGTCTTTGATAACAACATTGGGACAAACTTAGCTAGATCTTCAGCTTCCAAATGGGAAAGGACATCTAGTTCCTGTGTCCACGACAAGGTCTGATCTTGTAATATGAGTGAGCAGTAATACAATGCTTGGTGATATGCCCCTCTCGCCAGACGGGCCTATGGTCATCTTGAGANCAATCTCTTTCACACTAAACAGACGAATTTCTTAGCAACTTTTACTCTTGTTCATCGATTTGGAGCAAGGATTCTCGACTTGTGTCTTCAATAGATAAGCCGTTCTTCATCTATTTTTCTTACTGTTTTCTTTGGGAGAAAGGAGAAAGGAACCGTTTTGGGTGAAAATGAGCATATGAAGATGCAGAATCATGCATAGACGTCAGAAGTTTGGCATTCGTTGAAGAACTTCCCACCGATGGATTGAGCTCAAATTTTGATACAAGACAGATCAATGGATTAACTTTCATTTGGAAGTGGTTTGAGGCCATTCCATCGGCGCGATCAAAAGTTATGCCAGCTTTCGTGAAGACAGTCCAGTCTGGCGAGCAGAAGAAGCAGTGTGTCGATCGATACCACTAATGGTGTCGGTCGATACCGACTGCAGGAAAACAGGAAACACGACTTTTTACAAGTCTGGAGAGTTTGCACCTTGGTCCAGAAGTCTTTAATTATTACAAGAAGCCTTATAACGTGTTTTAGGTTTATAATTAGGTTTTTCATCCACTTTTGTGGCTAAGCTTTATTTTATTCTTGAGACTTTGAGAGAGATTTGTTACATGGTTTTTAGAGAGACAATTCTGAACCCCTTTTTTCTTATTGATTTCTTTTATGCATTTCTATTCATCTATGATTTCTGTTTCATTGATCATGTTTGAGTAGATCTCCTTTTAGGTTTGGGTTTTCTCATAAAGGATTTCATCGAGTGCTGGTAATTGATTAGTTAGGATACATAATCTGAATTAGTTCTTCACCATAGGTTGTTCTCAAAACTAATTCTAGGTTGACGAATCTGGAACTTAGATCTTAGGATAATCGATTAGGTTGGTTAATTATAACATAGTGATTTGAGTTCAAAAACCGTGCTTAATCTAAATCCTGTTTGATTGTTTTGTCTGCATTCTCTGATTTCTTGAGAGATACCCTGAACCGTGCTTAATCTTGCAATCTATTGAGTGATATCTTGAGTCTTTGTGGTTCGACCCCTAAATTACTGCAATTATTGCTTTAGTACTTTAGGGTATTATATTTGAGCATATCAAATTTTGAAGTTGATATATCATGGTTTTAACCCGTTTTTAGCCATGATATAGATCTTGTTTTTAGAGTCTTTCTAGTATTTTTGGAGTCTTTTCAAGTTTTAGGTGACTTTGGGAGAAATGAGCCGTTTTGGGTGAAAATGAGCATACGAAGATGCAGAATCATGCGTAGACGTCAGAAGTTTGGCATTCGTTGAAGAACTTCCCATCGATGGATTGAGCTCAAATTTTGATACAAGACAGATCAATGGATTAACTTTCATTTGGAATTGGTTTGAGGCCATTCCAACGACGCGATCAAAAGTTATACCAGTTTTCGTGAAGACAGTCTAGTCTGGCGAGCAGAAGAAGCATTGTGTCGATCGATACCACTAATGGTGTCGGTCGATACCGACTGCAGGAAAACAGGAAACACGACTTTTTACAAGTTTGGAGAGTTTGCACCTTGGTCCAGATGTCTTTAATTATTACAAGAAGCCTTATAACGTGTTTTAGGTTTATAATTAGGTTTTTCAGCCACTTTTGTGGCTAAGCTTTATTTTATTCTTGAGACTTTGAGGGAGATTTGTTACATGGTTTTTAGAGAGACAATTCTGAACCCCTTTTTCTTATTGATTTCTTTTATGCAATTCTATTCATCTATGATTTCTGTTCCATTGATCATGTTTGAGTAGATCTCCTTTTAGGTTTAGGGTTTTCTCATAAAGGATTTCATCGAGTGCTGGTAATTGATTAGTTAGGATTCATAATCTGAATTAGTTCTTCACCATAGTTTTTTCTCAAAGCTAATTCTAGGTTGACTAATCTGGAACTTGGATCTTAGGATAATTGATTTGGTTGGTTAATTATAACATAGTGATTTGAGTTCAAAAACCGTGCTTAATCTAAATCCTGATTGATTGTTTTGTCTGCATTCTCTGATTTCTTGAGAGATACCCTGAACCGTGCTTAATCTTGCAATCTATTGAGTGATATCTTGAGTCTTTGTGGTTCGACCCCTAAATTACTGCAATTATTGCTTTAGTACTTTAGGGTATTATATTTGAGCATATCAAATTTTGAAGTTGATATATCATGGTTTTAACTCGTTTTTAGCCATGATATAGGTCTTGTTTTTAGAGTCTTTCTAGTATTTTTGGAGTCTTTTCAAGTTTTAGGTGACTTTGGGAGAAATGAGCCGTTTTGGGTGAAAATGAGCATATGAAGATGCAGAATCATGTAGAGACTTCAGAAGTTTGGCATTCGTTGAAGAACTTCCCACCCATGGATTAAGCTCAAATTTTGATACAAGACAGATTAATGGATTAACTTTCATTTGGAAGTGGTTTGAGGCCATTCCAACGGCGCGATCAAACGTTATGCCAGCTTTCGTGAAGACAGTCTAGTCTGGCGAGCAGAAGAAGCAGTGTATCGATCGATACCACTAATGGTGTCGGTCGATACCGACTGCAGGAAAACAGGAAACACGACTTTTTACAAGTCTGGAGAGTTTGCACCTTGTTCCAGATGTCTTTAATTATTACAAGAAGCCTTATAACGTGTTTTAGGTTTATAATTAGGTTTTTCAGCCACTTTTGTGGCTAAGCTTTATTTGATTCTTGAGACTTTGAGAGAGATTTGTTACATGGTTTTTAGAGAGACAATTATGAACCCCTTTTTTCTTATTGATTTCTTTTATGCAATTCTATTCATATATGATTTATGTTCCATTGATCATGTTTGAGTAGATCTCCTTTTAGGTTTAGGGTTTTCTCATAAATGGTTTCATCGAGTGCTGGTAATTGATTAGTTAGGATACATAATCTAAATTAGTTCTTCACCATAGGTTGTTCTGAAAGCTAATTCTAGGTTGACGAATCTGGAACTTAGATCTTAGGATAATCGATTATGTTGGTTAATTATAACATAGTGATTTGAGTTCAAAAACCGTGCTTAATCTAAATCCTTATTGATTGTTTTGTCTGCATTCTCTGATTTCCTGAGAGATACCCTGAACCGTGCTTAATCTTGCAATCTATTGAGTGATATCTTGAGTCTTTGTGGTTCGACCCCTAAATTACTGCAATTACTGCTTTAGTACTTTAGGGTATTATATTTGAGCCTATCAAATTTTGAAGTTGATATATCATGGTTTTTAACCGGTTTTAGCCATGATATAGGTCTTGGTTTTAGAATCTTTCTAGTATTTTTGGAGTTTTTTCAAGTTTTAGGTGACTTTGGGGGAAAGGAGCCGTTTTGGGTGAAAATTAGCATATGAAGATGCATAATCATGCAGAGACGTCAGAAGTTTGGCATTCGTTAAAGAACTTCCCACCGATGGATTGAGCTCAAATTTTGATACAAGACTGATCAATGGATAAACTTTCATTTGGAAGTGGTTTGAGGCCATTCCATCGGCGCGATCAAAAGTTATGCCAGTTTTCGTGAAGACAGTCTAGTCTGGCGAGCAGAAGAAGCAGTGTGTCGATCGATACCACTAATGGTGTCGGTCGATACCGACTGCAGGAAAACAGGAAACACGACTTTTTACAAGTCTGGAGAGTTTGCACCTTGGTCCAGATGTCTTTAGTTATTACAAGAAACCCTAGAACGTGTTTTAGGTTTATAATTAGGTTTTTCAGCCACTTTTGTGGCTAAGCTTTATTTTATTCTTGAGACTTTGAGGGAGATTTGTTACATGGTTTTTAGAGAGACAATTCTGAACCGCTTTTTTCTTATTGATTTCTTTTATGCAATTCTATTCATCTATGATTTCTGTTCCATTGATCATGTTTGAGTAGATCTCCTTTTAGGTTTAGGGTTTTCTCATAAAGGATTTCATCGAGTGCTGGTAATTGATTAGTTAGGATACATAATCTGAATTAGTTCTTCACCATAGGTTGTTCTCAAAGGTAATTCTAGGTTGACGAATCTGAAACTTAGATCTTAGGATAATCGATTAGGTTGGTTAATTATAACATAGTGATTTGAGTTCAAAAACCGTGCTTAATCTAAATCCTGATTGATTGTTTTGTCTGCATACTCTGATTTCCTGAGAGATACCCTGAACCGTGCTTAATCTTGCAATCTATTGAGTGATATCGTGAGTCTTTGTGGTTCGACCCCTAACTTACTGCAACTACTGCTTTAGTACTTTAGGGTATTATATTTGAGCATATCAAATTTTGAAGTTGATATATCATGGTTTTTACCCATTTTTAGCCATGATATAGGTCTTGTTTTTAGAATCTTTCTATTATTTTTGGAGTCTTTTCAAGTTTTAGGTGACTTTGGGAGAAATGAGCCGTTTTGGGTGAAAATGAGCATATGAAGATGCAGAATCATGCATATATGTCAGAAGTTTGGCATTCGTTGAAGAACTTCCCACCGATGGATTGAGCTCAAATTTTGATACAAGACAGATCAATGGATTAACTTTCATTTGGAAGTGGTTTGAGGTCATTCCATCGGCGTGATCAAAAGTTATGTCAGTTTTCGTGAAGACTGTCTAGTCTGGCGAGCAGAAGAAACAGTGTGTCGATCGATACCACTAATGGTGTCGGTCGATACCGACTGCAGGAAAACCGGAAACATGACTTTTTACAAGTCTGGAGAGTTTGCACCTTGGTCCAGAAGTCTTTAATTATTACAAGAAGCGCCATAACATGTTTTAGGTTTATAATTAGGTTTTTTCAGCCACTTTTGTGGCTAAGTTTTATTTTATTCTTGAGACTTTGAGAGAGATTTGTTACATGGTTTTTAGTAAGACAATTTTGAACCCCTTTTTTCTTATTGATTTCTTTTATGCAATTCTATTCATCTATGATTTATGTTCCATTGATCATGTTTGAGTAGATCTCCTTTTAGGTTTAGGGTTTTCTCATAAAAGATTTCATCGAGTGCTGGTAATTGATTAGTTAGGATACATAATCTGAATTAGTTCTTCACCATAGGTTGTTCTCAAAGCTAATTCTAGGTTGACGAATCTGGAACTTCGATCTTAGGATAATCGATTAGGTTGGTTAATTATAACATAGTGATTTGAGTTCAAGAACCGTGCTTAATCTAAATCCTTATTGATTGTTTTGTCTGCATTCTCTGATTTCCTGAGAGATACCCTGAACCGTGCTTAATCTTGCAATCTATTGAGTGATATGGTGAGTCTTTGTGGTTCGACCCCTAACTTACTGCAACTACTGCTTTAGTACTTTAGGGTATTATATTTGAGCATATCAAATTTTGAAGTTGATATATCATGGTTTTTACCCGTTTTTAGCCATGATATAGGTCTTGTTTTTAGAATCTTTCTAGTATTTTTGGAGTCTTTTTGAGTCTTTTCAAGTTTTAGGTGACTTTGGGAGAAAGGAGCCGTTTTGGGTGAAAATGAGCATATGAAGATGCAGAATCATGCAGAGACGTCAGAAGTTTGGCATTCTTTGAAGAACTTCCCACCGATGGATTGAGCTCATATTTTGATACAAGACAGATCAATGGATTAACTTTCAATTGGAAGTGGTTTGAGGCCATTCCAACGGCGCGATAAAACGTTATGCCAGTTTTCGTGAAGACAGTCCAGTCTGGCGAGCAGAAGAAGAAGTCTGTCGATCGATACCACTAATGGTGTCGTTCGATACCGACTGCAGGAAAACCGGAAACACGACTTTTTACAAGTCTGGAGAGTTTGCACCTTGGTCCAGAAGTCTTTAATTATTAGAAGAAGCCCCAGAACGTGTTTTAGGTTTATAATTAGGTTTTTCACCCACTTTTGTGGCTAAGCTTTATTTTATTCTTGAGACTTTGAGAGAGATTTGTTACATGGTTTTTAGAGAGACAATTCTGAACCCCTTTTTTCTTATTGATTTCTTTTATGTAATTCTATTCATCTATGATTTCTGTTCCATTGATCATGTTTGAGTAGATATCCTTTTAGGTTTAGGGTTTTCTCATAAACGATTTAATCGAGTGCTGGTAATTGATTAGTTAGAATTCATAATCTGAATTAGTTCTTCACCATAGGTTGTTCTCAAAGCTAATTCAAGGTTGACGAATCTGGAACTTAGATCTTAGGATAATCGATTAGGTTGGTTAATTATAACATAGTGATTTGAGTTCAAAAACCGTGCTTAATCTAAATCCTGATTGATTGTTTTGTCTGCATTCTCTGATTTCTTGAGAGATACCCTGAACCGTGCTTAATTGTGCAATCTATTGAGTGATATCTTGAGTCTTTGTGGTTCCACCCCTAAATTACTGCAATTACTGATTTAGTACTTCAGGGTATTATATTTGAGCATATCAAATTTTGAAGTTGATATATCATGGTTTTTACCCGTTTTCAGCCATGATGTAGGTCTTGTTTTTAGAGTTTTTCTAGTATTTTTGGAGTCTTTTCAAGTTTTAGGTGACTTTGGGAGAAATGAGCCGTTTTGGGTGAAAATGAGCATATGAAGATGCAGAATCATACATAGACGTCAGAAGTTTGGCCTTCGTTGAAGAACTTCCCACCGATGGATTGAGCTCAAATTTTGATACAAGACAGATCAATGGATTAACTTTCATTTGGAAGTGGTTTGAGGTCATTCCATCGGCGTGATCAAAAGTTATGCCAGTTTTCGTGAAGACAGTCTAGTCTGGCGAGCAGAAGAAGCAGTGTGTCGATCGATACCACTAATGGTGTCGGTCGATACCGACTGCAGGAAAACCGGAAACACGACTTTTTACAAGTCTGGAGAGTTTGCACCTTGGTCCAGAAGTCTTTAATTATTACAAGAAGCCCCATAACGTGTTTTAGGTTTATAATTAGGTTTTTCAGCCACTTTTGTGGCTAAGCTTTATTTTATTCTTGAGACTTTGAGAGAGATTTGTTACAGGGTTTTTAGAGAGACAATTCTGAACCCCTTTTTTCTTATTGATTTCTTTTATGCAATTCT
>PKMM01050834.1:3344307-3399900 GCA_002933915.1 Eutrema heterophyllum
AGGTACGAGAATGTATTGAAACCGTTTTAGATGATGAAATAAATGATCGTAAAGATCGTAACTTTGCTAAGTGGTTGAAGACGCAAGTAAGTTTACGTAATAAAAAAATTTCATTAAGTATATCGATGCTCGATCTAACATGCACACTTCTCGATGTGCCTTTTTCAATTCATAGGTGGATCATGGCGACCCCGCATATCCAATATGGTTTCATGAGTTACTACAAGGCCCCCTCAGGAAGATAATGACTGCACCCATGTATTTCACCCGTGGTTATGTGTTTCAAACATATAAATACGATGTTCGGCGGGCAACTACCAACTACAGAGTATGTGTTAGGGGTGAAATAGATTTTTATGTGGTGTTGCAGGAAATAATCGAAGTGGAGTACCCCGGCTTGGTTAGTATGAAATGCGTTCTCTTCAAATGTGATTGGTTCGATCCAACAGTCGGTCGAGGGGTGCGAATTAACAAATTTGGTGTGGTCAACGTCAACAAAGCACGGCGATACAACAAGTTTGAACCATTTACCCTAGCATCACAAGCAGAACAAGTAACGTTTGTGCCATATTCGAACCACTGGGCCCACATGGTTATCGGTTATTAAAATAGCTCAAAGGGGTAAAATTGTTGGTGTTGACGATTTTCCAATGCAACAAGATTCTTGTTGTGACATTACAGAACCAGAGATTACGGAGAACGTTCTGTTGATTGATCCCCGCAACTGGGAACTTGAATATCTACCTGACGACACATAAGAAGAAGGCGATTCCGATGAGTTTGATGAGAGTGACAATGATTCTCAACCTGAAGATGATGAACCCAATGAAGATGATGAACCAAGCGGAGATGATGATTCTGATTGATTTATATATGTAATTGCTCTTATTTTATTTTTTTTATAATAAAACTTGAAGATTATGGGCGGAGATTTATCTCGGCATATGACCGGAGATAATCGGAGATGGGATTGTAAGGATTCTCACAGGTCGAATATTAACCAAACCCTGGAATTTTATGGTTTGCGTAATATTAGACCTGCGGGAGTCCTTTCGATCCCATCTCAATTTGTCTCCGATTATCAACATTACGACGGATTTACGACGATGGAAGACAATCGTCGTAAATCCATCGTAATATTTTAACCATTTAATTCAAATTTCCGGTTTAATAGGATGGTATCGTGTTAATTCAAATTCAAATAGTACGACGAGGTTACGACGAATCCGTCGTAATTTCGATGGTAAATTATGACGAATTTACGACGGATCGTGTTACGACGACATTACGACGCATATGTCTTAAATCGTCGTAATCTCGTCGTAATACTTAATAGGGTTTAGGGTTTAGGGTTGAGTATAAGTTATAAATGTTTGGTTTTGCATCAATTATATTGTTTTACATAAGTTCTCGATTCGTTGTTTGGCGTAATACAAAAATGATTAACAATTTATACTTCATGCATGTTAGGAAGAAACTTATACAACGAATGTTATGGGATATTAAGCAGAGATAAAGAAATTTTCCATATGTCAGATTCAATCGTCATTATTGATTGTATTGGGTACAATGAAAAGTTTTTGATGTACAAATATACTCTGTTAATACAAGACGGATATGTGTGTTAGGGTTTAGGGTTTACATTTCTAATATTACGACGAAATTACGACGGATATGTCGTAAAATCGTCGTAACCCGAGACGGTGAAGACGGAGTTTGCGATCAACGAGACGGTGAAGACGGAGTTTCTAATTGTTTTCTTGTTTTTATAGCAAAAATGGCACTGGGATGTTGCGATCAACGAGACGGTGAAGACGGAGTTTAAGGCGAAGGGAAAGTTTTGGCTCAACAATACCGTCTCCGATTGGAAGCGGAAGTGGGAGGTTGAGGGCGATGAGGCGAAGCCCCTGTACATGTCTTCCAAAGTTTGGAACGGCTTGAAGACACACTGGATGGATCCGCATTCGCAGCAAGTGGCTGCTAAGTGTTCGGCTTCTCGGAACACTGTCGGTCTAGACGGTCGTCCGGCGGTGTTGCCACATACTTCGGGTCAAACGTCATTTGCGGGAAGGCGTCTTCAAATGGTATGATTTTTTTTCTAATAGTTTTTTTTCCTGCTTTTGTAATTAATTAAATTTAATCTTTAACCGTTTATTTTTTCCGAATGTCATTTGTTTAGGCAAACGGAGGCGAACTTCCTCCGATGACTCAAGTTTTTGAGGAAACTCACAAAAAGAAAGACGGTTCTTTTGTGGATCCTCAAGCGGAGTAGGTCTACAATGACGTGCAGGCACGGATCGAGGAGCGTCAAACTGAGCTCTCTCAGCAGCTATCACCTGGCGGTAGCTCGGTCCAGTCAATTGTGGCTTTGACCACAGCCCAGATGGACGAGATATATGAAGAGGTAATAATCATATTAAATTTTTACGAAATTATTTCGTATTCAATTTATTAATTTTAACGTTTTTTTAAGATTGCCCCGAAAAAAGGTAGAGTTTTAAAGATGGGATCGATTAGAGATAGTTATGTTGCCTCGGTTTCCGCACATCGTCCGACCAGCGATCCGGTTGGGTTGAGGAACGAGTTGAACACCGCCCATTCCGAGATCAACACTTTACGGGCGAAGCAAGCGGAATCCGATCAGAAGATCCTTGGGTTAGGTAAGACGATCCAAGGATACGATTCTCTGTTCGAGCTTCTTGCTGTGGATAATCCTGCATTGGCGAAGGCCCTGAGAGCGCAGCAAACATCGACATCGGGACCGAGGGATGAGGATCAGGATCTGGATCCGCTCGCGAAAAAGCGAGCGGAATTGTTGCATAGAACCGACGATGAACTTTTTGAAGAATTTGATATTAATTAGTATTTGTAGTTTGTATTTGGGATTTTAATTTGTATTTTAGAATTATTTATAAAATTTCAATTTTAATTTTAATTATTTAAATTCTTATTTATTAATATATATTTAAAATGATTATTTATTAATTAATATAATTTGATAAATCATCGTAAAATCGTCGTAAACAATCCGTTGTAAAATCGTGGTACACCATCCGTCGTAAATTTGTCGTAAAATCTCGTAAGTCATCCGTCGTAACATCGTCGTACGCCATCCGTCATATAGTCGTCGTAACACCTTAGTGGTATAATCGTCGTAAAATCGTCGTAATATTACGACGAAATTACGTCGAATGTTTTACGACAATTTTTATACGTCCCAGATTTTACGACGATTAGGGTTTAACGACGACGATTTACGAAGAATTGGCAATTGTTGCTAAATCGTCCCAAACCCTGTTTTATATCGATTTTACATCGATTCTGTCCGTTGTAAAATGGCTGTTTTCTTGTAGTGTAAAAGGGGTTAAGCGGGTCGTATGCTTCTTCTTTTAGACGGATCTTGTAGTCGTTTGAAATAATATAGCTGTTACATAGCCGTTTGAATATTGTCGTGATTCCGTCGGAAATCCATCGGAAATCAGGAGCATGGAAACATTTTCAATCAATGTATCTCAGTTTTGCGTATGAGGCGAGGAACGTATATATTGGATTATGTACTGATGGTTTCAACCCTCTTGGGAAGCATGGTAGACAATATTCTTTGTGGCCAGTAATTGTAACACCTTACAATTTACCGCCATCTTTGTGCATGAGACGAGAGTTCTTGTTCCTTAGCATTCTCGTTCCTGGTTCAGAGCATCCGAAGAGATCATTGGATGTGTTTTTGCAGCCATTAATTTATGAGCTGCAAATGTTATGGGAGCAAGGTGTTGAGGCGTTTGATGTTTCTTGTCAGCAGAATTTTGTCAAGCGGTCGGTACTTATGTGGACCATTAGCGATTTTCCAGCATATGTCATGTTATCAGGATGGACAAGTCATTTTATAATATTTCGTAGGAATCTCGANCGTCGTAAATTTGTCGTAAAATCTCATAAATCATCCGTCGTAACATCGTCGTACGCCATCCGTCATATAGTCGTCGTAACACCTTAGTGGTATAATCGTCGTAAAATCGTCGTAATATTACGACGAAATTACGACGAATGTTTTACGACAATTTTTATACGTCCCAGATTTTACGATGATTTTACGACGATTAGGGTTTAACGACGACGATTTACGAAGAATTGACAATCGTTGCTAAATCGTCCCAAACCCTGTTTTACATCGATTTTACATCGATTCTGTCCGTTGTAAAATGGCTGTTTTCTTGTAGTGTAAAAGGGGTTAAGCGGGTCGTATGCTTCTTCTTTTAGACGGATCTTGTAGTCATTTGAAATAATATAGCTGTTACATAGCCGTTTGAATATTGTCGTGATTCCGTCGGAAATCCATCGGAAATCAGGAGCATGGAAACATTTTCAATCAATGTATCTCAGTTTTGCGTATTAGGCGAGGAACGTATATATTGGATTATGTACTGATGGTTTCAACCCTCTTGGGAAGCATGGTAGACAATATTATTTGTGGCCAGTAATTGTAACACCTTACAATTTGCCGCCATCTTTGTGCATGAGACGAGAGTTCTTGTTCCTTAGCATTCTCGTTCTTGGTTCAGAGCATCCGAAGAGATCATTGGATGTGTTTTTGCAGCCATTAATTTATGAGCTGCAAATGTTATGGGAGCAAGGTGTTGAGGCGTTTGATGTTTCTTGTCAGCATAATTTTGTCAAGCGGTCGGTACTTATGTGGACCATTAGCGATTTTCCAGCATATGTCATGTTATCAGGATGGACAAGTCGTTTTATAATATTTCGTAGGAATCTCGACAAGTCAAGGGTCGATTATGTGGGTTAGGCGGATTTCCGACCCATGAATCTTCTTCTTCGGGTCCTCGGTATGCTTCGCAGCACAGGGAAGAAATCGAGAAGCTCACCTAAACGGTGAAAGACCGTGATGCGAAAGTCAAAGAGTTGGAGTCCGCACACAACTCAACCCGGGAAGAGCTCACGGATATGAAGAAGGTTATGAAGAACGTCTTCCCCATCTCTTTCTCAACTAAATTTTCTAAGTTTTTTTTTTTATGACATTTTATGTTTCATGAATTTTTTATATTTAATGAATTTTTTAATTAAAATTTTTTTATATTTATAAATTTTTTTAATTAATTAAATAACTAGATAATTAATATAATTAAAAATTTTGAATGAATGAATTAATTATTATTAAAAAATATCTATAAAAAACCAAATTATAGATTGCCGTCGGAATGCACTCCGTCGAAAATATTTCCGACGGCAATCCGACAGATTGCCGACAAAGATCCGTTAGAAACAAAGCCCGTCAGAAATATTTCCGAGGGCTTTCCGACAACGTTCCGACGCGTAGTTCCGATCAAACATTCGTTAGAAATCCGTCGGAAATACGGCCGTCGGTAATCCGTCGGAAATATTCCGACCAGTTTCAGACAACTGTTGCCCATCGGAACATTCCGACGGATTTCCAACCAAAATCAATTTCCGACAAGCTGTAACCGACGTAATCTGCAGTCGGAAAACGCATGTTCTCTTGTAATGATATATCAAGCGTCTTACAATATGTTCGTCAAAGGTAATCAATTTTCATTTATCAATTCATTAAAAAAATATTTTGTTAATAATTTTAATATTGTGCACAAGCTGTGTATGGTGAGGGTTTTGTCTTCAACCCGCTTGAGCAGCTGAAGATATGTCTATGCAATAAGTATTCATCGAATCTCATTGTCCGGTTTCTCAATGATTCTCCTAACTGACGTGTACTAGATCTCTTTGTAATGGATGTAAGTTTCTTTGACAAGCTGTTTTATTTATTGGCTAATGCACAGTATGGTTTAATCTAATTGTTCTGCTTGATCTTAGGATCATTTGCCTATGGCTATGTTTTGCTGGAATCATCCAAGTAATGTTCATGAATGTGTGTTGTCAAGTCTACAAATTTTCAATTGGTCGGGATACACATGAGAACCAAAAGAGAAAGATTTTGGGGTTTATTGAAGATGTGTGTGTTTGAAGTGTTGCTGTCCCAGTCACGAAGTAGTACATGAAGTAGTACGGGAAGTGATACATGACGTGAAGATGTGCTATTGCAGAGATATGGACGAATCTGGGTGATAAGATTCGAACCAAGAATTGGTTGGTGAGCTGGATGAAGATATTGAAGAGGATATTGCAGCTTTGGGATGTTTCCATATTCTTAAGAGAAGATATAGGAAAAGAGAATATTTCCAAGAGAATTTGGAGATATCTTAAAATAAGGAATATGCCATATGTATATTTGGAAAAACTTGATGTGCAAGTTTAAGAGAATATATAGCAAGGTCGTGACCTTTTGGTATGGTAGAGAGCTTGAGAGGAAAAAAGAAGCAAAAGGGTTTTGGGTGATATTGTGTGTGTACCATTAAGAGAATCGAAGTCTAAGCTTTGGAGAGTTTAGCTAAGGGATAGGTTATCATGAAGAGTTCATGTTATTGAATATAGCGGTATTTCAAGAGGGTTGTGTTTGATATTCGCGTTTGCAATTGTGTTGTAATTGCTTTTTGATTCTAGTGAATTCGAATACTAGACGTGGTTCCGGGGAGTAGGAAACGAACCTCGTTAAAAAACTTTGCGTGCCTTTAATTTTTGCACTTTATTCTTGTCTCACCTACACTTACAATTGGTATCAGAGCTGGTTCTCGATAGAGATTTAGTATGTTTTGGGTAGATCAAGGGTGAGGAACAAGAGATAGTACATGAAGTAGGACAGAGTTCGAAATCGGGTTTGACTGAGTCCCATCATGAAGGTACGTCTATGACAAGACCACCACGGTTTGATTCTTCAAATTAAGGATATTGGAAGGTTCGTATGCAAGCTTTCATTAGTGGTCTTGATGAAGATTGTTGGAATTCGATTGAGATTGGTTGGAATCCTCCTATGATGACTGATGATAAGGAAGTTGAAGTTCCTAAGCCGAGAGGTAAGTGGAATGCTATAGAGAAGAAAGCATCAAGTTGTAATTCTAAAGCCAAGACTGCAATTTATAATGCAATTGATGCAAACTACTTCAAGCTGATTTCTCAATGTGCATCAGCTCAGAAGGCATGGAAGACATTAGAGAACATGTTTGAAGGAACTACAAGTGTCAAGAGGACTAAGCTGGATATGTTAGCATCTAAGTTTGAGAATCTAATGATGGACGAAGGGGAAACCGTGGCTCAATTTAGTGCTAAGTTGTGTGACATATCTAATGAGTCATTCGCTCTTGGAAAGCAGTACAAGGACAAAAAGCTTGTGAAGAAACTGAAGAGATCGCTTCCATCAAAGTTTGAGTCAAAAATTTCTGCAGTTGAAGAAGCTCATAATCTGGATGAGATGGCTTTTGATGAGTTTGTTGGGATACTTCAAGCTTTTGAGTTGAGCAAATCGTAGGAAGACAAGGTCAGAAGAAGGATGTTGATGTTGGAGTTGCTCTAAAGGTTTCATCTTCTGAAGATCCTATGGCGATGCTGTCAAGACAATTTGCTAAGTATTTGAAGCAGAAGGGAAACATGAAGGAGAAAGGAAAGGAGTTTGGCAAGTCATCATCAAAGATAAAATGATATGAGTGCTAAGGCTTTAGACATATTCGCTCTGATTGTGTGAACTTGCAGCAACAAAAGAAGAAGAAAATCAATGATTCTGGAACTGATTCAGATGGTGGTGAAGAACTAAAGAATTTTGTGGCATTTACAACCTTTAAATCTGGTTCTGCAACAAAACCTGCAACAGGTTCTGCTTCAGCGTCTACAACAGGATCTGCGTCAGCGTCTGCAACAGGATCTGCATCAGCGTTTGCAGCAAGGTCTGAAATTGGAAGTGACAATGATGAAAGTGATGACGATGCTGGAAGTGTCGATGATAAAGAGTTTGCTGAGAATTACAAAGCGTTGTATGAGCATTGGTGTAAACTGGTTGAGGAGAATTCAGTGTTGACTAAGGAGAAAGTCAAGTTAGAAGCTCAAGTGGCTGAGGTACAAAAGTATGCAACATAGAAAGAAGAAGAAGCACATCAAGCTAGAATTGAACTTGAAGAAACTCAAAAAGGTTTGAGGATGTTGAATAATGGCACTAATCAGTTGGATCATCTTCTTAGCATTGGGAGTGATCGATATGATCTTGGGTTTAAAGGGAAATCTTCAAAAGTTGATTGTGGTTTTGTGTCTGTTGGAAAAATGGAGGCTGCATCGACATCTGCTACAGAGCCATCGACTAGAGTTTTTACAGAGACTGCAACTGGTACAGAGACTGCAACTGATACAAAGAAGGCAATTGATACAAAGAAGGCAATTGGTACAAGAACTGTTACAGCGCATGCAACAAGGAAAATCCCAGAAGTGCAGAGTGTACCTCGACAAATTTTTTGACCTATGTGCCATCACTGTGGAGTTGTTGGGCATATTAGGCCAAGATTTTTCAGGTTATTGAGGGAGAATAATCGAATGGAGCAAGCTAATGGTGTGAGATTTCATGGTCCAACATGTTATCATTGTGGGGTTCAAGGACATTGTCCAACGTAATTGTTCCAGGTTTGTTAAAGGGGCTTTTTGGACTAGGAAAGTTAATCATTATGGAGATGGTGCAGGGGGAGTTTATCCTCAATTTGGAGGGAGACGGTTCTTTCATTAGTTTTTGACCATGATGTGACTCAAGCAGAGGGAGAATGGGTGTTTCTGGTGTTGTTGTGTTATTGGTGAAGAAGCTTTTGAAGCTAGGGTTACTTGAATTCACATACATAGTCAAAAAGGAGGAGCATGGAGATGTGTGTGTTTGAAGTGTTGTTGTACCAGTCACGAAGTAGTACGAGAAGTGATACATGACGTGAAGATGTGCTATTGCAGAGATATGAACGAATCTGGGTGATAAGATTCAAACCAAGAGTTGGTTGGTGAGCTAGATGAAGATATTAAAGAGGATATTGCAGTTTTGAGGTGTTTCCATATTCTTATGAGAAGATATAGGAAAAGAGAATATTTCCAAAAGGATTTGGAGATATCTTAAAATAAAGAAAATATGCCATATGTATATTTGGAAAAACTTGATGTGCAAGTTTAAGAGAATATATAGTAAGGTCGTGACCTTTTGGTATGGTAGAGAGCTTGAGAGGAAAAAAGAAGCAAAAGGGTTTTTGGGTGATATCGTGTGTGTACCATTGAGAGAATCAAAGTCTAGGCTTGAGGGAGTTTAGCTCAAAGTTAGGTTATCATGAAGAGTTCATGTTATTGAATATAGCGATATTTCAAGAGGGTTGTGTTTGATCTACGCGTTTGCAATTGTGTTGTAATTGCTTTCTGATTCTAGTGAATTTGAATACTGGACGTGGTCCCGGAGAGTAGGAAACGAATTTCGTTAAAAAACTTTGTGTGCCTTTACTTTTTGCACTTTATTCTTGTCTAACCTACACTTACATTTATATCTTGAAAAACGCTTGTCGCTTAAAGACTTCACAATCTCGTCTTATGAATGTGATGTTCCCAAACTTGAGATGCTCAAGGAGTTGTCGCAATCTTCGAGATACCAAATTACATTTGATTGATGATTTGATATCATAATTTTTTTTAATGCTCAATAATAGGATTTGAGCTTGTTCTTCGATTCTGTTATGTGTTCTCGTCGCATTGTTTGAGTTTGATATCTGAAAACTTGATTTTGACAATATTTTTTGGGAAAGTGACTAAAATAATGCGAATCTTTCAAAATTACTAAAATGATTTAGGGTACCTATTTTGCTCTTTTGGCATTTGTTGACAAAAACGTAATTACAAAATTGCTGTTACTATTTTTAATTTACGTAGGCAAAAGTTTGATTTATTTACGGAAAAACCAGCGCGTTCAGATACGAAAGTCTACCGTTCTTTGATGGCAGATATATTTAGTTTTGGTANTATCTTGAAAAACGCTTGTCGCTTAAAGACTTTCACAATCTCGTCTTATGAATGTGATGTTCCCAAACTTGAGATGCTCAAGGAGTTGTCGCAATCTTCGAGATACCAAATTACATTTGATTGATGATTTGATATCATAATTTTTTTTAATGCTCAATAATAGGATTTGAGCTTGTTCTTCGATTCTGTTATGTGTTCTCGTCGCATTGTTTGAGTTTGATATCTGAAAACTTGATTTTGACAATATTTTTTGGGAAAGTGACTAAAATAACATTCAAAAATCTTGAAATTACTAAAACAATGCGAATCTTTCAAAATTACTAAAATGATTTAGGGTACCTATTTTGCTCTTTTGGCATTTGTTGACAAAAACGTAATTACAAAATTGTTGTTACTATTTTTAATTGACGTAGGCAAAAGTTTGATTTATTTACGGAAAAACCAGCGCGTTCAGATACGAAAGTCTACCGTTTTTTGATGGCAGATATATTTATTTTTGGTAGACTTAATATCCAGACCGTAGACTTATTTTTTGGCCAGTAGACTTATTTTTTGGCCAGTAGATTTGTTTGAGAGACAATAGATTTGATGAGTGTTGGTAGATTTATTTTAAAGTGGTGGTGGATATGTTTTTGGGCGGTAGACTTAGTAAATTGTTGGTAGATTTATTTGTAATGGTAGCAGATTTGTTGAGGGTAAGTAGACTTAACGAGCGAGAAGTTCACTTCTTTGGTAGATGTTTGCCAAAAGTGGTAGTTTTATTTTATTTGACGGTAGATTTAACGTCTTCGTGGTAGAGTTCTTTGCAATTGAGGTAGACTTATGAATGGTAAATAATTGGATGGTTCGTTTTTCAGTGATGGTAGATTTAATCTAATGACGGTAGATTAATAGTGGAGTGGTAGATTTATTAGTAACGGTAGATTATTATTAATGATGGTAGGAAAAACATTGGTTCTTAGATTTTTAATGATACTGGATTTATGTTACGACACGATAGATTTTTAAAAGTCTGTAGATTTATTTTTAAAATGGTAGATTTATATGCAATGGCAGTAGGTTTATTGAAATTTTTGGGGTACACAAAATTGTTAGATTTATCTGAAGTTGGTAGATTTACCTGAAATTGGTATATTTACCTGAAATTGGTAGAGTTATGAGAAGTTGACAGATTTGATCACATGTATTGACGGTAGACTTGTTCAAACTGCACAATATTAAATGACGATTTTGCTCACAAAACAACTTCAGATTTACACAAAAAACCAAGCACTCATTGTGAAGATCTAGGATTGTCGCCGGTCTAAGTACGAGAAACTTTATTGTTTGATAGTAGATTTATTGTAATGATGGTAAATTTATTTTGATAGATGATTTTTTTTCTAAGGTTACCTTTTATTTCATCTTAAATCACAAACTTAACGTATTTGTCAATATATATGCAGTTTTCAAGTACTACAATGTCAATGACATCAAAAGTTGTACTAGTGCTTTTATTTGCATCAAGCCATACGCTAGAATATTTTGATATTTGTTAGGTGATCGCTCGATATTGGTGGTTAGTGCAAGGTAAATGGAGATAATGATGTTTCCAGAATCACAATTAACTCTAAAATCAAAGCAATATAAGAAAAATATGAAGAGGTAGATCAGTGTCTGAAATGGCATAGGAGCTTTGTAATTTCTTTTGGGTTTGTGTTTATTTCTATTCTTTCTTGGTATATAAAATGAATACCTATTTTAATTTCTTCCATATTATTGGGTTGGTTCATGTGTTTTTGGTTAAAATATCACTCCTTTTGGTTAGACATACTACGCAAACATGAAAACAAATAAAGTGACGAATTTCGTCAAACACCTTTTGAATATTGTCTTGGACTGTCTTACAATCATCAATTCAAAAACAAATTTACCATCATTTAAAATTCAGTTATCATTTGTACAAATTCAAATAAAAATCTACCATCAATTAAAAAAAAATCTACCACCATTTCAAAAACAAATCTACCAAATCCAAATCCACCATCAATTATACTTGTAGAAGAACACGCTGAAACGAAGCCGAAAATCTTGCCAGAGACTCATCCGCCATCGCGAAGCCCAAGAACCTGTCGGAGAATAACAAGAATTTTCTGATAAATCTCCAAAACTCAATAATAAATCTACCATCAATTCAAAAGCAAATCTACAATCATTCAAAAGCAAATCTACCAAATCCAAATCCACCATCAATTATACTCGTAGAAGAACACGCTGAAATGAAGCCTGAAATCTCGCCGGAGACTCGTCCGCCATTGCAAAGGCCATGAACATGTCAGAGAAGAATATAATTTCCCGATAAATTCCTAAAATTCAATAATAAATCTACCATCAATTCAAAACTAAATCTACCATCAATTGATAAACAAATCTACACAAAATAATACGACCATCATTTGAACAACAAATATACCGCCATTTGAAATGTAAATCTACCATCAATGGAAAAGTTACTATCATAACCGGAGTGACATTAATGTCGCCGGGAATAACAGATTATCCAAAAAAATCTACTAAAACCAAATTAGGGTTTCAATTTGTTGTCAATAAATATCACAAACTATAACTCCTACCAGATCCAAAATTAAACTATTTACACCCCTTGAAGAAAACACCAAAGTTTTACCGAAAATATTGCCGGAGACTCGTCTACGGTCGCGACGCCCAGAGACATGTCGGAAATAAATCTACCACCACTCAAATAAATCTACCAAACCATCAAAAATAAATATACCATCTAATCATGAACAAATATATAAGCAAATCATTTGAAAACAAATCTACCATCATCCATTGAATAAATCTACCAGCTTCGCCGCGACTTCGCCAAACTTCTCCGAAACTTTGCCAAAACACCGTCCAAGAAGCGTCGGATCCACGATGCTAACGGAAACTTCCTCCTTTTTGGCTTAAATGTATCAGATTTTAGAGAAGAACCCGCCATATCTGAAAACCCATATATGAAAAACCAGATCTGAAATACTAACCTCCATGCTGCCGGCGAATCTATGGTTGTGCAGTCGAAAAATTGGAATCGACGCCAGAGCCACCCTCATAGTTGCTAATATCGCCGTTGGCGGATGAGAGAGAAAAAGAGAAAAGAAGGAAGAAGGAGAGAGAGAGAGAGATTCATGGTGAGTGAGAGAGAGAGAAAAAGAAATTAAGATTTTTTTTTAGTTTTATAATTAATTTTTTTTTAGTTTTATAATTATTTTTTCTTTTACAAAAAATAAATCAAAATGGTATTTTTGTTATTAAAACGAAAAACCAAACTTGAATGTCTTTTGGCAACTTTTGAAAGTTAGTTTAGTTATGAGAAGTTGGGAGATAGTTATTCTAGTAAAACCACTACTTTTGAAGGTTATTCTAGGTAATTTTATGATATTTTTTTTGTTTTTATCTGTTGTCCAAGAAAAACCAGATTATTTGATCCGAGGCTAAGTTATATCAAAAGTTTTAATATTTTGTGAGCGTGTATACCTACTATATAGACGTATGAATATATTATGGAGACGCCTTGTGAAAAGAGAACTAGCTCTATTTAGGAACGGGAAAATGGTCAAAAACAACATATACTAAATTTGATGTGCCAAAAAAAAACCTGAACTAAAATACGGTGCAATTTCCTACCTCCTATACATAAAAATTCAAATTTTCTACCCAAACTATTGAATCCATTCCAAATCCAGCATTGACCGCAAATCCATTAGTCAACCTGTTAATAGCGCTTACTCAGCAGTCTCAGTCAACTACCACGTCAGCTAAAGCGTCCACAGTTGTTGAGTCAACTGCCACGTCAACCATCATTAATTTTGTTTTTCAAAAAAAAATTTCTATATTTATTTTTTGTCTAAAATTATAATTTTCATTAATCTTAAGTAGGTGGATTGCTTCCACAAAATGACAAAAAAACCCCGAAACACTAAATTATCTTAACCAAAACTTGTGAATTTGAACCAAACCGAAATAAAATTTGGAATCGAACCGACCATATACCTAAATATTTATATTATTAGAATGAAAGATAAAAATTACAGAAATAAAGAAAAATGCTAAGACGCTTCTGCGCAAGGAAACCACCTTGATGAAACTTTCTCGATGCTTAAACCACCTGAGAAACTTGATGGGTTTCTGGAGAGACTTCCCAGGTTGATGAAAAAAGTTGCGTGGCTTGACTGAATGCTTAAACCAATTACAGAAATAAAGAAAAAATGCTAACCTCCGATAACTTAAACCAATTGGAAGCATCCACGTTAGCAATATATGTCATCAATAATATAACTAAACTTCTTTTAATGATATAATTGGTTATGTTCGATTTGATTTGTTTATCTATCCATAGTTATGAAATTTATATTCCTTTAAAATATAGTTCTACAAAGAATAAGTTAAGTATATATTTTTAGCTCGTGTGATTAAAAGAAAATTTACAACATAAATGAGATTTAAATAGAATCATTTTTAGGTAATTAAGATTGACGAAATATTAAAAATTTAGACAAACATATATAGACAAAAATGATATCATTCTTAAACAAAAAATTTGATTTAAAAAAAAAAAAAGTTAATGACGACTAACGTGGCAGCTGTCTTAGTAAATGTGGATGCTTTAGCTGACGTGGCAGCTGATTCAGACTACTGAGTCAGCGCTGTTAATGGTTTGACTAACGGATTTGCGGTCAATACTGGATTTGGGTTAGATTCAATAGTTTGGCTAGAAAATTTGAATTTTTATGTACGGAAAGTAGGAAATTGCACCGTATTTTAGTTCATGTTTTTTTTTGGCACAAAAAAATTAGTATAGGTTGATTTTGATCATTTTTCTGTTTAGGAACATACGTCTCCTTGTGCTCAAAGATTCATAAGACACTATTAATTCTGATCAAGCTTGGGAAGCAAATGTTAAACCCCAATCTTAATTATACACATAGTCGTATTCTTGTAAGTTGTAACTTGTAAAGATCTAAGGTTCTATGATAAAAAGAGAATTCTTGATAGCTGCGTTGCTGGGTTTAGGACTTCATGACCAAGGAAAATTGAATAAAATGTTGACCAAATAATTAAGTTGAAACTATATGAAACTAAGAAAACAAAAATTTATTAATTAATGAACGGCAAGGAAATAACATAGTATAAACTAAATCAATCTCCATTGTTTAAACTTTATTAATTAATTATGAATTGATGAGAGTAAGAACACAAAAGTGTATAAAAAGAATTATTATTAGACTTTCATAAGAATAATTATACAAGTTACATTCTTATATATAGAGATTGAAATAGATATAAAATTCCTAAATCAAGATACATATTAATGTATATCTACCAATAAATGTAAACTTCCTAAACTAATATATTGACAAATCTCTACAACCTTTCCATAATTGAATCTCGATCTCTGTTCGTAATCTTGTCGATCTCGATTCGGTTTCGGTCGATCTTGTCGATCTCCCAATACCCCCGACAAGCTCATACGTGGTGACACGTATAAGATTGGACACATCTTCAATATCGGTGTTATACTCGGCCGTCGGGTCATCAACGACGTTTATACCTGGTCGTAGGGTCAAATCGGTAGACAATACATCATAATCGTAGTTGTGTATCTCCATCGTGTCGTCATTACCGACGGATCCGTATAAATATTGTCGGAATCATCATTCTAACAATATTTTCATGTCCACCANTCAATATCGGTGTTATACTCGGCCGTCGGGTCATCAACGACGTTTATACCTGGTCGTAGGGTCAAATCGGTAGACAATACATCATAATCGTAGTTGTGTATCTCCATCGTCTCGTCGTTACCGACGGATCCGTATAAATATTGTCGGAATCATCATTCTAACAATATTTTCGTGTCCACCATTGAATTTTTAGTCGATAGATAATCACATGAAAACCTTGGAAACAAAATACGCCACTGAACCTGAACGAACCCATCAATAGATTCATGTTCATAATCCACAGCAACGTCATCGTGATTCATTCAAATTCGTTGTCACTCTGCCGGATCAGTATGATTTCCGTCAGAATCATCATCAAAATCGATCTTGGTGCACGCATCATTCGTTTCTCATAAGAAGTATAGAAACTTATCACGTTTGTTCCTCTTTTTTTTTTTTAAACCGATAGATGGTAAAATAATAGAAGAAACTTGAATCAAAGTTTTTTTTTTTTTGAAACATGGAAGATAAAAAGAAATCCTTAATCCACATGATTTGGATCAAGGCTCTGATACTATGATAGATTTGGAGAAAACCTTAGAAATAAAATAGTTTCTCTCAATATATTGATTATCAAATAGACTTATTTATACAAAATATATAACATGGCTAACAAGTTCTTTACATATTAGATAATAGGAAATCTATCTATTTACCAATAAGAAAATAAATGTTACCTTTTTTTTCACTCGATCTTTCCGCGATCTCCTAATACCCTCCCGCAAGCTCATACGTGGTAACACATATATGAGATTGGACTCTTCGTCAAAGAGTATCGGCGTTATACCCGGCCATCGGGTCATCTTCACGGTGTTTATATCCAACTGTAGGGTTTCAGCGGTGTTTATACCCTACCGTAGGGTCACCGATTTGCACTACAAGAAAATATAGGCATTTCCGACAGATTTTCGACGGTATTCGGACGAAAATAACAGCCGTCGGAAATCCGTCCGAAAATAGTAGATGTCGGAAATCCGTCGAATATTTCCGACGAGTGTCCGACGATTATATCCGTCAGAATATTTCCGATTGAATTTAGACGGATGTTGTAGCCGTTTGAAAGAATATAGACGTTACATAACCGTTTGACTATTATCGGTAGCCGTTTTAATATTGTCGGTATCCGTCGGAAATCCGTTGGAAATCTGTCGGAACCGTCGGAAATCGTAGATTAATCATGATAGATGAAGTATGGTCACACTTGTATTGTCATAGGTTTGTGCCGGGTTACAAGATTTGGTATTATCATGGAGAAAATGATATAATGGTAGATAATTATGCTAGTACTAGTGAACAGTATATTGGGGATAACGCTAACTTAGAAGAACCGTCAATGGAAGTAAAAAGTACTGTAGGTCATGTTCAGATGGTGAACGATGCATTTCGTGAAAGTATATTTGCTGAGTATGGAGATAGAGGAGAAGAACCTAACTCATAAGCTCAAAGATTATTTGATATGTTAGACGCTGCTAAACATCCATTATATGATGGGTGTAGAGGTGGACATTCTCCTTTATCAGTTGCAACTAGGATGATGGGTATAAAGACGGATTTCAATTTGAGTGAGGAGTGCGTGGATGCAATCACTGATTTTGTGAAAGACATTTTGCCAGAAGATAATCTTGCACCGACATCATACTATGAGATACAGAAACTTGTTGCTGGTCTAGGATTGCCGTATCAGATGATATATGTATGCATCGACAACTGTATGCTATACTGGATAGAGGACGAAGACCGTTCGACATGCCGTTTTTGTCGCAAACCTCGGTATAAGGAAACAGGTGGAAGAGTGTCAGTGCCATATAAATGGATGTGGTATTTGCCGTTAACAGAGAGATTGAAGCGGTTATATCAGTCATAGCGCACAGCGGGAGCAATGAGATGGCATGCAGAGCATACAACGGATGGAGAAATCGCTTATCCGTCAGACACATGAGCATGGAAACATTTTCAGTCAGTGTATCCCAATTTTGCGTATGAGGCGAGGAACGTATACCTTGGATTATGTACCGATGGTTTCAACCCATTTGGGAAGCACGGCAGTACCCAGGAATGCTCGGTTTGAGATGCGTAGCATTTTTATGCGACTGGAACAACCCATTAGTAGGAAGCGGTGTGCGACACGACCAATTTGGTGTTACATCATTACATAGCAGAAGGCGACTCCAGAAATACGAGCCATTCGTACTTGCTTCACAAGCAGACCAGGTTTGTTTTTTTCTTTTACATTTATTTGTTAGTCGTATTTTTACATTCCCATGGTTAAAATTTTATATGACTTTATTACATGGTGTAGGTATGCTATATTCTCTATCCTCGAGTGACAAACAAGCAAGCCCCGTGGGTTACAGTCACATCGATAAACCCGAGAGGTATGTTTCATGGGATGTCCGATCATGAACCCCTCCAACAAAGCTCTGTAGGTTTAGGTTCAATCGATCATTCCCTTGAGGTCGACCTTGTTGGCAATTTCACCATACATTCAGACGATCGGGTATTTGAGGATTCAGAAGAAGAATTTGACGAATTTGGGGAAACTTCCGATTCAAGAGAATCAGATTACTCATCATCGGAATCAGAGTAGTTTTATAAACTTTGCATTGTAAAATATGTACTTGTACTTGTACTAGATATTTATTATGTGGAAGTTTTATAAACTTATACATTTGATATACTTAAGTGTAATAATCCATATAGAAAACCTAAAAAAATGCTACGTATAAATCCGTCGGAAATCCGAGGGAAATTTCCCACGGATTTCTGACGGATTCAGTTTCCCCGGCTAAAACTTCAACCCTTACTGACATTCCCCCGGCTAAAACTGAATACCCCGGCTGAAACTTCAATCTGTACTGACATTCCCCCGGCTAAAACTGAATCCCCTAGCTAAAACTTCCCACGGATTTCCGACGGATTCAGTTTCCCCGGCTAAAACTGAATCCCCCGGCTAAAACTTCAATCCGTACTAACATTTCCCTGGCTAAAACTGAATCCTCTGGCTAAAACTTGAATCCGTCGGAAATCCGTGAGAAATTTCCCACGGAATTCCGACGGATGTATACTTATTAAACACGTTTACCTCGTTTACATCATGTTTTGCACCTTCAAACTACATATCCGTCGAAAATCTGTGGGAAAGTTCCCACGGATTTCCGATGGATTTATCAAAAATGTGGTTTAGGGTATAGGGTTTAGGTTTTTTTTTGTTGAAATTGATGTCAAACATTTGTATGATGTATATACAATACATTCAAGTTGTTAAATTTCAAAATAAATGTGTTATCTAGAATTTATAAAATTTGATGGAAGTGTTTAAATAAGTTATAGTGTAAGGTATATAGATGTTATGTAAAATGCTTAAGTTTATGTTGTAAATTTAATAAATTCATTGAAAGTCTTAAATATTGATGATTTCACAATTTTTTTGAATCAAACATGTAGATTAGGGATAGTTAAACCTTATTACTAAACCCTAAACCCTAAACCCCAATTATACCATAAATCCATCGGAAATCCGTAAGGAAATTTCCCACGGATTTCCGACGGATATTGGGTCCTTCGACACGTGTCCCAATCAAAACACATGCACAGAATATACGATATATACCTATATCTGTGGGAAATTTCCGACGAACTTTGTTTTTTTTGATACTGCGGGAAGATTGACCACCTAAATGAAATTTTTTTAAGAAACCGACGGATTTCCGACGGATCCGTCCGTGGGAAATTCATTGATTTAATTAAACGGCCCGACTTCTTCTTCTTCATTTCTTCTTCTCATTTTCTCTCTCCGGCGGCGAGTCCTCTTCTTCTCTCCTTCTCTCCGGCGGCGATCTCTCTCTGGCGGCCATCTCTCTCCCTCTCTCCGGCGGCCATCTCTCTCCCTCTCTCCGGCGGCCATCTCTCTCCCTCCCTCACATGGATATGTAAGTTTTTTTTATAGTTTTGTTCGGATTGAAGTTTTTTGTAATTAGATTTAGGTTGTTAGTTTTGAAATTAGATTGTTAGGGTTTAGATAATTAGGGTTTAGATTGTTAGTGTTTAGATTGTTAGGGTTTAGAGTTAGATTGTTAGTTTGTTAGTTTTTTTGTAATTTTAGGGTTTAGATTTTAGATTTAGGTTGTTAATTAGTTTTATAATTTTATAAAAACATTTTTGTAATATTAGGATTATATAAAATGTGTTTGTATAAATATTAGAATAATTAAAAAAAACTTCTGTATAAAAATTATAATTATATAAAGAAAAAACGTTTTTTGTATAATTATATAAAAAACGTTTTATTAAGTTATTAAGTATTTATAAAATTATAAAAAAAACTTCTAAGAATTTTTTTAGAATTTTTTGGAATTTTTGGAAAATTTTAGGATTTTTTTGTATTTTTGGAAATTTTCGGAAAATTTTGAAAATTTAAAAAATTTAGAAAATTTAGAAAATTTAGAAAATTTAGAAAATTTAGATATTTGAAATTTTTGGGAATCGCAAAATTTGAAATTTTTGGGCAATTCGAAATTTATGTTTTTCCTGCAGGAATAATGAGGACGGACTACGTTTGGGCGGCGACTCCCAAGGACGCCGTTCTCGGGGTTCTCGAGCTACGCCTCATGGCGGATCGAGCTTGGGAACTGAAGTCATGGACTCCCAGGAATCCGCTGCTCGGAGCAACTTTAAGATCGATGATCTTGTGCAGCTGCCCAACCGGGGCCATTGCATCGGTCTCGACCCGCAGTTCGAGGACGGGACTTGTTAAGTGAATTTTCGTTTATTATTTCAATTGTTTAAGATTTTGAATCTTAATGTAGTTAGATTTTTTTTTTAATATTTTCAGGTTTAAGTTGTCGTCTGAGATCACAAAGGCGATCTTGCGGATGCTCCACAACATGTTGGACAAACTGTACGAGAAGTACTCTGACATGCCTGCCGCCGAGAAAGACATGTGGCACCAGAGTTTCGCGGTAAGTAATTTTGGTTTTTTTTTTTTTTCATTTTGTCAAATTTATTTTTGATAAGTAACATTTTTTTTAATGTAGCAAGAGTTCACGTGGGACCATTGGCATACGAAGACGGTTATTGGCCAATTCGACATGTATGCCGCGCTTTCGTACTCGAACCACATGTACGAGTGGAAGCAGAAGTGGAAGCACAATAAAGGCAAGCCAAAGGACCTCGATGACGACGTCTGGAAAGGCTTATGCGAGTATTGGAGTAAGCCTGCGACGAAGGCGCTCTCTGACAAACAATCGAAGAACCGGAATAGCGAACGAGGAGGGAAATATTTTTTAACGGAAATAAATAACACACATAAACACAAAACCAGTGTTAACAGTTCTACAACAGCGAAAGCAATAAAACAACAATGAAAAATCCTGGGTCCTAATCATCCCCTCTTCACTGCCTCGATTCCACGATCACGCCTTATCTTTACCTGCATCGACAAAAGTGATGCATCAACATTTGGCTAACCAAACGCTGAGTGAGATTGATCCTCCCAACAACAGGCTAACAATTAACAACAATGAGCAATTAACAATACGAAGAATTAATTAACACCAAATAAAACTTCCAGCACAATCAGTAATTCAACTCTATGAAAAACTAAACACACGCACAACCACAACCGGTATCGATCGATACCCACTGGTATCGATCGATGCCCAAACCAAAACACAACCTCCCGACAAGGGACTGGTATCGACCGATACACCCCTAGTATCGATCGATACCGAGTCAACAAGAGTCTACCGACAAGGGACTGGTATCGATCGATACACCCCTGGTATCGATCGATACTCCCCTGCGACTCACGACCTACGCGAACTCTAAACCCAAAAATCGCCACACAAATCGTCACACAAGCCACACGATTCAACAATCAAGCTTAACTAAGCATCACACAAGCTTAATTGCTAACCTTTGGTCACAACTCACCTGAAATCGGACGGATCGAGCTCTAGAAGACTTTCCGTCTCACGCCAAAACCAACGCTCCTCCAATCCCTTCTTCGAACTTCTCACCAAGCTCAAATCCCCTTGATCTCGCAAGATCCAAGCTTCACCAAGCTTCCTTCCCTTTTTTTTTTTCTCTCTCTCTCTCTCTCTCTCTCTCGCGCAAGACCAACTCGTTTTTCCAAAGAACAAACGTTATGCGTAAGAAAAGAAGAGAAGAAGATATAAGGAAACAATTAACTCCGCACGGTATCGATCGATACCACCCTGTATCGATCGATGCCCCTCGAACTGGTATCGATCGATACTCACCTAATATCGATCGATACTACCCGGAACAAACCCGAATTAATTATTTCACCCCAATAATCAATTCTTCCGGAACGCGGGCGTTACAATTCTCGGAAATCGCCTGTTTTCTTATAGTGTCGGTAGAAAATACATCATGATTGTTATTGTGTATATTCATTGTCTCGTCATCACCGTCGGAGCCGTATATCAGTTGGAGTCATCATTCTAACAATATCTTCGTGGTCACCATCGTATTCGTAATTGATAGATAACCAATGAAAATTTGAAAAAGAAAGATTGAACATGAACGAACCCATCAGGTTCATGCTCATAGCAACGTCTCGCCAAAATCACCAAACGTTTTTAAGTTTTTTTTTTTTTGGCACAAAAGATAACTTCTTATTTTATTTTTTTTGGATTACCAGGAGGTTTTGGGCCGAAACCCGTAATCCCCCACAGGCCCGGAATCACATCATGTAATATTAGTTATGTCCCAAACGTCAATCAATCATGTGACCTCTAAACTTTACCTAAGATAATTTTCCAGTCAGGCTAATGACACTTGGTAAAGAGAACTTCTTAGTTGTATGAAGAAGAAATCTTTCACGCTCGTTTGCTTCTTTTTTTCTCTTTTTTTTGTAGAAAATCAAATACGTAATTAGAAGAATAAAATATAATTAAAAACAGATTTCGAAGCGTAGAAGAAAATCTAAAAGAGAGAAGATCATGAATACATTATTTTTGTTCGTAGAAAAAGAAATCATAGATGATAAGAAGTGATCCAATGATCGAACAAAACCAAAACTTTGTATGATTTGGTATTGCTATGATACCATGATAAATTGATGATAGTAAGAACACAAAGGTGTATAGAAATAATTATTATCAGACTCTCATAAGAATAATTGTACAAGTTACATTCTCTTATATAGAGATTGAAATAGATCTAAGTTTTTAAAATTAAGATAGATATAAATGTAATAATATATCTAGGGAAATTGGCTTTTCCATCTCTCAACTATTTCAAAATGTTAATTTCAGACCCGAATTTGTAACCGGTGCTAAAACATACGTCAACTTCTTAATAATTTGAATCTCATATTTAAACTTTTAATTTCGTGCTATAACATACATCAGACCAAACGCTGTTAAGGAACCGTGATGCGGTCATCAAACCAAAAGACGAAGCCAAGATGATGCAGCTCAATTGGACTACATTCTCACCTCAACAAGAGCAGTCCTCGAAGTGGAATCAGTCCAATCCGAGTTTAGATGAAGAAGTTATTCAACTTCCAAGTCAAGTGATTCCCAGCATACACGATTCGGACATATGTGCGTTTAAAGAATTCTTCCAACCAACCCCGAAGGAATCAAGCTACAAAACAAATTGTTCTGGAATTTTGATTCATCACAGAAATCGAGAAAATTGGATTCACAACAACGCCGGTTCAGAGTTGAGAGATATGAATTTTACAAGTCAACCAATCTGCTTCATGCCCTACTGCGCATGATCGACGTTGTAAAATTCATATCTCTCAAATTTAAATCGGCGTTCTTGTGAATCTAATTTTCCCGGTTTCTCTGATGAATCAAGATGCCAGAAAAATTTGGTTTGTAGCTTGATTCCTTCGAGTTTGGTTGGAAGAATTCTTTGAACGCACGTATGTCCGAATCGCGTATGTTGGGAATCACTTGACTTGGAAGTTGAATAACTTCTTCATATGAACTCAGATTGGACTGATTCCACTTCGAAGACTGCTCTAGTTGAGGTGAGAATGTATTCCAATTGAGCTGCATAATCTTGGCTTCGTCTTTTGTTTTGATGACCGCATCACGTTTCCTTAACAGCGTTTGGTTTGATGTATGTTATAGCACGAAATTAAAAGTTTAAGTATGAGATTCAAATTATTAAGAACTTGACGTATGTTTTAGCACCAGTTACAAATTCGGGTATGAAATAGCCAATTTTCTAAAGTTGACGTATGTTTTAACAACGGTTACAAATTCGGATCTGAAATTAACATTTTTAAATAGTTGAGGGATGAAAAAGCCAATTTCCCGAATATATCTACCAATAAATGTAAACTTCCGAAACTAATATATTGACAAATCTCTACAATCTTTCCATAATTGAATCTCGATCTCGGTTCATAATCTTGTCAATCTCTGTCAATCTCCCATTAATTAATGAATATGTGGGAAATAAGGTAACAAAACAAACTTTGACCAAAATATAAAGTTTAAAATAAATCAAACGATGTGTATATTCATCTTTTGTTTTCCTTTATGTGTTTAAACTTAAAAAATAGTCGAGCCACCAGACCTACCACTTAACTTCCCAAGAAAGGTTAATTTACGCCTATATAACAATGCTCCATTAAAACATGTTCAAAGATAACCTATTAAAATCCCAGTTAGTTCTAATGTTTTGTTCAGTTTTCTTTGGGACTTTTTTTTCACTTGTTATTAATTCGTTTGATTGGCTTCTGACAAAGCCTTTGAATCTTACCGTGTCTTCTTTTTTTTTTTTTTGAGGGTCGAAAAAAGGTAGAATAGTTCCAAGTTTTGTAGCTGATAAATTATCCGAATTTGTAAAGATATGGGAAAAATCAACGTACTGTCTAATGAATTGATGGTTAAGATATCATCATATCTGTAACATTCCTATCTCTACCTCAAAAAAGATTACCCATTTTATCATGGCCCATTCGATAGTCGAAGCTCGTAAGCCCATAAAATTCTTATCCTAGAATCATATCACTAATGTATATAAAGAAGGAGAACGTGATGGCGAGAGACAGAGAGAGTTGGTGAAGCCACCTATAAAAAGGAAGCCACCGTAGTTTTCTGAAAGCAAAGAGAAGACAAATGAGACCTGTTTTGGGAATAGGAAAAACGGAAAAGCAAAACTAATCTGATCAATCTAAAACTTGGTAAAAACTTCTCTGAATCTCTAATACTGACAACCCCAATATAAGAATCTCTGATCAATATTGTCATTCGGAGTTGTAATATAAGAGTTATTGGTGTTTTTCCAAGACTGATCTGCACATTGTGAATCTACGACCAGTGAAAAGAGAAGTCATGTTGAAGGTTCGACAGTGATCCAGATTATTTTTGATTAATTAGAAATAATTATTACATGAATAGTAACCATTACATCGATATTATTCTAAACTAGGATTCAACTAGTGCGTGATAATTTTTTCTTAAAAATTGTTTTGAAATTTTAGAAAAAATAAATTTATCTGAAATTTATTATATGTCTAACTAATGATTATATATATAACTGTCAATCCGGACTAACATATCTATTTAACCCGTTTTGCAATGAATTAAAATATTATTCGGGCTAACCCGCAAAAACCTATAATCTTGAAAACATAAATCTAATATGCACCGCTTAATGACTATGGTTTTTGTGGTCAGTCCACAAACTCTTAAAAAATCAATTTTCTCGTGTCTAACTCTTTATAAAATTAGTAAAATATTTTTTCAAACTTTTATTTTGATATATATTCAAATAAAATATAATAATCATAGTGAAAAATATTGCAAGATCTCGAATATATTTTCTTTGAATATGTATGGATTGATTGATTATTATTTAATAATATGATAATAATTAAGAAAATAAATAGCAAATAACNAACTTACCAAACAAAGTTTATTTTTAAAAATGTCTTCTTAAATAATATTATAGAGATAGAAAGTAAAATTTCAACTTTAAATTCACCCAAAGCCAAGTAGCCAACAAAGGTTGGCCGCCGCTAAGACCACAAGTGTCGGTAAAAAAAAAACTGAAAATTTGTTATCTAAATGGGTTTGTAAATTTTGAAATTAAGAAAGCATGATCTCGCTTAGTTTCCATGGAAAAACCCTGAAAACATTTGTTACGTATCAGTAGTTTTAAAGTGATTAAAGGTATGGAATTTTTTTGTTCTTTGTTAAATAAGAGTTAAAATACAAGATTTTACCATTTAATGAAAGTTTAAACCCTAGAAATGTCTTATGGCAAATTACCTTTTTTATAGGGTTTAAGGTGGAAGAAACCAAAATTGTGGGTTCGCTAGGTGAAAGGATTATGTCAAGATTAATTTGGTATATCTTTTTTTTTTTTTTTGGGTTAGATACTTATATTTCATATGTGTTTAGGGTTTTACTATAAGACCGCGCAGCGTAACGCGTATGTGTAAGACACTTATTACGTTCATCCCTTACATATTATTTAAGAAGACAGAATTGTTTGAAAAGAGAGATAAATAAAGAGTTTATGTCTCGTTTTGAGAGAAATTCAAGTACTTTTTAGCTGAAATTTTGTTCCAAGAGTAATTATACTACTCGATTTTTAGCTTTAACAATACGGAAATATTACTTGATTATCTATATTACAGTTTTACTATTAGGATATATTCCATATTCCTCTAATCTTTATCTAGGCAATATTGTATTTCCTTATTTCTGATATCTTAGGGGTGTGACCTAAAAATTTTGTACTATCTTATTATATAAAGATGAATCTCTCAACGTGAACCTGACACGTAGGATAATTTTTAATCACGAGATCGTGACATGTGTCGTTGTTAATTAAGATCGCGACATGTGTCAAAGTAATAATCTGAATAAAAGGAAAAAATAAAAACGGAAATTAAGATTCTAACTCAAAAGTAATAATAATCTGAATAAAAAGAAAAAATAAAAACAGAAATTAAGATTATAACTCACGAGATCGTGACATATGTAAATAAAATGAAAATAACAATATAATAATATTAACTTTCCTATAAAACAAAATAACAAAAAAGGAAATTAAGATTTGAAATTTATTTTGGAACCCTTTCATTCATATAAAGGGAATGTTTACCATGTTTATTGGGTAATATGAATCAATTTCAAATTTTCTTTATTGTAAATATCAAAACATAATTTCTAGGTAACTAACATGAGTCTTAATTTAAAATCTAATTATACGGGTCATATTTACGCGGATTATCAATTTAAGAGTCTAATATAGTTTATCTTTTACCCGCGTATCACGCGTGGCCTAATCTAATATATATATACTCCTCCTTCATTCAATAAACATCAAGCAATTCTCCACACTTTGAAATGGTATTATAGACATACCGATCTAAACACATTTGATTCCCGAATATCTTCATGCGATCTCCGCAAATGTTTCTCTCCAAAAGTATGGTGACTTTCCACCGACGATCACTCAACACTAGGGATGTCAATCGGGCTGGCTTGGCCCGGCCCGGCCAAAAACCCGTAAAGCCCTTGTATATTTGATCCCGGCCCAAAAAAAACGGGCCTATATTCCAAAGACCGGCTCGGCCCAAACAGTGTTATAGGGCATTTCGGGCTTTTTCGAGCTTTTTCAGGCTTTTCTTTGACATGTATAAATCGTATAGAAATATCACTGAAAGTTTATAGATAATGATTTTAAAAATATGAAGTAAATAGAATGAATGATAATGTTACTTGGATCACGAAACGTAAACCCATCCAACCAAGTGCGTGTAAAAATCAATGCTTCAACGTGTCTAGGTAGAAGACAATTTCTATATTTGTTCAAGACATGCGTACCAATACTATATGTAGACTCTGAGATTTATAGAGTTTTCGATCAATGAAAAATATTTAGGAAATACTCCATATTTTAAAAAGTTAAATTCTTAAATAAAACATCTAACTCAATCAAAATGTTTATTTCCGGGTTTTTGGCCCGAGCCCAACCAAACGAAGCCCGAAAAATCCACTAGCCCGATTGGGCTTGGCTCGAGAGGCCCGATTTTTTTGGGCTTATATATTTAAGCCCGAGCCCGATGTTTTTCAGGGCCGGGCCGGGCCGACACTCGGGCTTTGGCCCTAATTGACATCCCTACTCAACACCGACCTCCGGTACAAGAACAACAATGAATTCCAACACCCCTATAAAGAACTCACCTTACTATCTACATCCATCGGATCATCCTCATCATGTTCTTACACCAATTCTCCTCAACGGTGACAATTACGAACGTTGGGCAGAATTGGCAAGGAACAATCTCCGTGCTAAACAAAAGCTAGGTTTCATCGATGGAACCTTGCAAAGACCAGCCTCAACATCTCCGATCCTGAATACGAAAAGTGGGCTACATCAAACTCAATGCTGATAGGGTGGTTATATGCTAGCATATATCCGAACATCAATCAATCCATCTCGGTCGTGGATAGCGCTCTCGTGATGTGGAAAAACCTAATAGCTCATTTTTCTGCAGGAAACGCACCACGAGTACACCAACTAAAAGCAGATCTTGTGGGATGTCAGCAAAACGGACAAGATGTGGCGACATATTTCGGAAAACTCAAAGTCATGTGGGATGATTTTGATGACTATGAGCCCGCGATAGGTTTCTGTTGTAACAACTCAAGTTGTGATGTTCTACTCAAACACAACAAGAGACGCGATCATGAACGAATTCATCAGTTTTTGATGGGTCTAGACGGGTCTCATTTCGGCACTACCCGAACGAATCTGTTGGGTTGGTTAACACGGGAAAAAGACCTAAGTCTGGACCAAATATACTCAGAACTTGTTTCCGAAGAACGACATCTCACGGTCTCCAGAAGAAAAGAAGAACGTATCGACGCTGTGAGTTTCGCAGTGCATAATGGAGTGAATGCTATCACTACCGCAACAAAAACACGCAACCATCTTCTTTGTACACACTGTGGACACACGAATCATATTGTTGACACATGTTTTGCTCTTCATGGATATCGTAATGGCTGGGGTGATAGCTCCATAGGTAGAGGTCGCGGATGTGGCACTGGCCATTGACACGCCTTAATTTTACTGCCACTATGAAATGACAATCCAACCAAGGCGGCGAAGCTTCAAAATTTATAAACCTCGAATAAAACCACAAGTGCATGGAATACCACGATAGTATTTGAGGATTGATCCCAAAGGAACTCAAGATTGCAACAATAAAAATACGAGAAACAAACTAATCTAGAGCAATTGATTTTGTTTTTTGTATTTTATAATCTAAGAAAAGATAAGAGAGTAGAATGCAAGAACAAACACTACAAGAAAACACCCGATTTCCGACGGCTGGAACGGTCGGGACTCGGTCGGAAAACGTCTTTCCGGACGGATTTCCGACCAATTTTACCCGTCGGGACTAGAGCGTCGGAAATTAAATTGCGTCGGAAATTGGTCGGGAATTTCCGATCAATTTCCGACCACCAAATTTACCGACTGTATTCCGACGAATGTTAATAGTNTGCATGGAATACCACGATAGTATTTGAGGGTTGATCCCAAAGGAACTCAAGATTGCAACAATAAAAATACGAGTAACAAACTAATCTAGAGAAATTGATTTTGTTTTTTGTATTTTATAATCTAAGAAAAGATAAGAGAGTAGAATGCAAGAACAAAAACAAAATAAAAGCATTGGACCATGAATTTAACTATCATAAGAATGAGCTAACAATTAAAAAATGATGCCAAAGATTGAAATAAACCCCATCCTAGAACATGAAATTCACAAATATGACTAATCTATTTCATGTCACTAATCACTTCACTAATTACCTAATCAACATAAACTTAAGTTCATAATTAGATAATCAATGAGCATTAAGAAACAATTCCAATTAGTTCACTAAACACTCTAATCATCAAAACATGTTGGCTAGGTATGTAAGCTCATAAAAGGTTTGGTCAAGCATTTTCACAAACACATTCCGGGTATGAAATTCCTAAGTTCTAGATTTTGAGAGATAAAGTCAAAACTAGCATTAAGAGGAACAAAAATGAAGGATCTATCAATAACTAACCTAAATCATCATCATCTAACCATCAAATCATCCTAATCTAGCATAATCCATGACCCAACAAAAAACTAGTTCTTAAACATAAAAAAAAGCAAAAGAAAAGACATAAACATAAAGATAAAGGATAGAGGTTGAAGAATCTTTCATTATAGTGGCACGATAAATTGAAGATCAATCCAAATATATTAAGAGAAGAGTTTGGATCTAAATCCAACTCTAAGGAGAAGAAACCTTGCTAAAAAAATAGGTTTAGAGTGCTTAAATAGAAAATCGGGCTAACTGGGTTAACCCAGGACACACCGGGTTTAACCCGGTTCTTTTCTGCTCGAAATTACCGTCTGATCGACCACTAGATCGACAACCAGGTCGATCATTTCTCCCATGCGTCTAAATCCAATCGACCGATTGCCTACCCGATCGGATTGCTCTGCCGGCTTCGATCGACCTCCTGATCGACTTGGAGGTCGGTTGGAGGTGCTTCTTCTCCTTTCTTTTCTCTTCATCACTCTTAGGCCAAGTCTTCATGCCCTTCCAACTCCTTGGTACCTAAATGNTAGAGTGCTTAAATAGAAAATCGGGCTAACTGGGTTAACCCAGGACACACCGGGTTTGACCCGGTTCTTTTCTGCTCGAAATTACCGTCTGATCGACCACTAGATCGACCACCAGGTCGATCATTTCTCCCATGCGTCTAAATCCAATCGACCGATTGCCTACCCGATCGGATTGCTCTGCCGGCTTCGATCGACCTCCTGATCGACTTGGAGGTCGGTTGGAGGTGCTTCTTCTCCTTTCTTTTCTCTTCATCACTCTTAGGCCAAGTCTTCATGCCCTTCCAACTCCTTGGTACCTAAATGTATTTAAAATATGCAAAACATGCCATGCTAATGAAACACACATACTCTAATACTCTAAAATGCAAGACAATGAGAAAAGAGACTCATAATGCATGATTATGATACATAAGGATACAAAGGGTGAAAGAAACAATGGGAAAAACATTGTTAGAATGATGTAAAATCTACACATATCAGCCGTGGTCACGGACGAGGAAGAAGCGCTCCACCTAGAGCCAACAACGATGTCGCTGTGACAGAGGCAGAGTATCCATCAATTCCTGGCGTGACCAAAGAAACTTGGTATGCCATTGTTAATCTCCTTAAACCACCGAGCACATCTTCGGAAAAACTGTCTGGTAAGAACACCAATGTTGACTTTCTTCTGGATTCCGGGGCATACCACCACATGACAAGAGATGTGGAGCTACTAACGGATGTATGTGAAATTCCCCGGAGCATCATTGTTTTGCAAACGGCACACACGCTTACGCCACCAAGGAAGGATCGCTTCACCTTGGGGACGACAAGATACTTACTCACGTTCTCTTTGTCCCTGACTTATCGTGCACATTGATATCATTAGAACGTTTGTTACGAACTATCTTGTTTCACGATTTTCACTGATAAATTTTGTGTGATACAAGACTGTTCTTTGAAGATGCTGATTGGAGAGCATGTGAGGAAGAGAACGGGGTTTATCAATTTTTCGGGATCATTCCAGCTAGAGCATACAAAACTACAACAACAAACTACGTGGCTTTGTGATATAAGATCGGCACGAGAGTGAACGTTGCACAAATTCAAGGGGCGGATTCAATCGGCGAGATACTCAGCCGGTTGGAACCAAGGACGAACGGGCACAAACGGTGGGGTGGGGTGAACCACTTGTGATGTGAAAGTCACAAGATAAATCACGCTTGAGATTCTTGGAGGCTTGGTCTCGAAAAGAACACAAGAAAACGATGGTAAGCGCAAAAGCTTTTTGTCAAATAACTTAGAAGGAAACTTCTCATTTTATTGATAGGAAAATTGTGTGTCCAATACAATGCTGCAGGGGAGCTTTATATAGAGCTCATCAGCTATGACCTTCTAGGGTCGGGCATTAAATGCAAAATTCAAACAAAAGTACAAAAGAAGAAAAATCACAAAATTACAAGAGAAATTGTAGCTAAAACTCAAAGATAAAAAACCCTAATTTCTAGCTAAATTAAAGCTGCAAAAGAAACAAGGAGAAATTCACATTAGTTTAAATCAAATTAAAAACTTACCTTGTTTACCTTTGGTCAAACGCGGGTGAAGCCATTTAAGGGAAGTATGACCGCGTTTTTGACTTGGGCGAATCCTCCTTATGCTGCGCTGTTTTGGTGATCCTCACAAGAGATGATCAAGTGGATTTGGGCCTTTATTGAGAAAAGAGGCCATGCTTCTTCCTTTGTAGCGAATGGGACGAAATATAGGCTTTGTGAAGTGACATCCAGCAGGCTTGATCTGGGCGTGTTTGGGCTCGACAAAGTTGTTCCTTATGGACCTTTGGTTGATGAAAATAGCCTTGCCCAATGGATTCTGGATCATCTTGGGCCTCCGCCTTTGGATCATTAATTAGGCCGAGAAGTGGCTCGTCCATGGGCTCGTCTTGTTCCACTTGAGTAAGCTGGAAAGTGGCTCGACCAAAGTGATTCTCTTGGTCACTTGGTCGGTAGAAAAAGTCTCCCTTAGTGGAGATTCCATTGTTTGGTCCTTGCTCCCTCGCCACGGGCTTCCTTATAACTGGGAAGCAACTTGAGCAGCCTGTCTTGGTCGGGTCGTTGCTCCTTCTGGTCTTGGCTAGTAACTCCTTCGGCAAACATGTTGAACTTGTGCTGGAGTAATCTTGCACGGTTCCTTGTGATTTCTCCTTGAGGAATGATCGGCACTTGCTCCGGTTTGGGTTGGTTTTGGTCCACTTTCATCGGGTATGTTGGGATGTCCTCATCATTTTCACCCTCTTGAGAAGGTTTTGTCATCAAAACTGGATCACCTGCATCAAAATAAGCCAAGTCAGTAACGTTGAAAGTTTGAGAAACTTTAAACTCACCGAGAAGGTCTAATCGGTAGGCTTTGTTGTTGATCCGCTCTAAAACTTTGAACGGCCCGTTTCCTCTCGGTTTGAGCTTTGAACCCCTCTGGTTCGGGAACCTTTCGCTCCACATGTGTAGCCACACCCAATCGCATGGTTCGAAAATGACCTCCTTGCGACTCTTGTTGGCGGTTTGGACGTATTGCTCAGTTCTTTTCTCCAAATTCTCCCTAGCCTTTTGGTGAAGCTTCCTTACGTAGTCGGCTTTCTTTGCTCCATTTAGGCTGATGGCTTTGGTTTGGTGCAGTGGTGATAGATCCAACGGCGTTAAAGGGTTGAAACCGTAGACGATTTCGAATAGGGACATCTTCGTGGCTAAATGTATCGAACGGTTGTAAGCGAATTCCACGAACGGAATGCACTCTAGCCAGTTCTTGAGATTTCTCCCAATGGTTGCCCTCAGCAACGTTGATAAGGTCCGGTTGACGACTTCGGTTTGGCCGTCGGTTTGCGGGTGGCACGTGGTTGAGAACAAAAGCTTCGTGCCAAATTGCTTCCAAAGCGTCCTCCAAAAGTGACTAAGAAATTTGCTATCACGGTCAGATACGACGGTTCTACGAAATCTATGTAGGCGAACTACTTCCTTGAAAAATAGCTCGGCGGTTTGGGAGGCATCATTCACCTTAGCACACGGGATGAAATGTGCCATCTTCGAGAAACGGTCCACAAAACAAAGATGGAGTCTTTGTGTTGGATCTTTGGCAAGCCGAGGACAAACTCCATCGACATGTCTACCCACGGTGTCATCGCGATGGGTAGAGGCATGTAGAGACCGTGGGGATGCACTCAAGATTTCGCCTTCTTGCACACCACGCATCGGGCACAATGGTTCTCTACGGATTTTTTTAAGTGGGGCCAAAAGAAATGCTCGGTCACTACAGCTAAGGTCTTGTCAACTCCAAAGTGACCCATAAGACCACCTCCATGAGCCTCTCGAATAATCAAGTCCCTCATGGAGCCTTGCGGAATACACAACCTTCTTTCCCTAAATAGAAATCCCTCGTGAAGATAGAATTTTCCGAATTCTCCCCTTCCGGTTCCTCGGTAGATCTCTCCTAGCTCCGGATCATCTTCATACGAAGTCTTGATGGTTTCAAAACCCAGCACCTTAGCCTCTATGGTTGAGATCAAGGCGTATCTTCGAGATAAGGTATCGGCGACAATGTTCTCCTTGCCCTTCTTGTATTTAATTACGTACGGGAAGGTCTCTAAGAACTCCATCCAGTGAGCATATCTCCTTTTTAGCTTGGTGTGGATTACAAATTCCTTAGACAAAAGATAGTGTTGCCACGTCTATAATGCTCGGACAAGTGCGTATAGCTCCTTGTCGTAGGTCGGGTAGTTGAATGAGGCTCCTCCTAGCTTCTCACTGAAATACGCCATTGGTTTTTCCTCCTTGGGTCATCACAGCTCCTATTCCAATGTTTGATGCGTCACACTCCACTTCGAACGTTCGGTCGAAATCCGGAAAAATGAGGACCGATGCGTTGGTGAGGCTATCCTTGAGAGCTTGGAATGCGTATTGTTGTGCTTTCCCCCACGTGAACCCAACACTCTTCTTCACCACAGCCGTGAGTGGTGCTCCTAGGCTAGTGAGGTCCTTGACGAAACGCCGGTAATAGCTCGCCAATCCGTGGAAACTCCGCACTTGGCTAACGTTGGTCGGGGCTGGCCACTCCTTGATGGCTCGGATCTTTTCTTCATCGACCTCTAGACCCTGCGAACTCACAACAAAACCTAGGAAAACTAATTGATTAGTGCAAAATGTGCACTTCTTGAGATTTGCATAAAGTCCTTCATTACGAAGTGTCTTTAACACATACTCAAAGTGTGTCACATGATCGGACAAAGACTTGCTGTATATTAAAATATCATCGAAATAAACAACAACAAACTTACTAATATACGCTCTAAGAACATGGTTCATTAGGCGCATAAAGGTGCTCGGGGCATTGGTAAGACCGAATGGTATGACAGTCCACTCGTAGAGCCCTTGCTTCGTCTTGAAGGCGGTTTTCCATTCGTCACACTCCTTCATTCTCACTTGGTGATAGCCACTCCTAAGATCGATCTTGGAGAATATGGTGGCTCCACTCAACTCGTCCAGTATGTCATCTAGCCGCGGAATCGGGTGCCGATATTTCACAGTGATGTTGTTGATTGCCCGGCAATCTACGCACATTCGCCACGTCCCGTCCTTCTTGGGGACATGCAAGACCGGTACGACACACGGACTGAGGCTCTCCCTCACGTACCCTTTTACAATAAAACATTACATAAAAATGTCTTATACGATTTATAACATGTGGTTTTATCCCCGTCGGAATTGCCTTAGGAATTTCCGACGGGATTCCGACCACTTGAGGTTTTGAAACCACAAATTGCAAACAATTGTTTACGTTTATGATTATTAGAGTTAGATATGCTATTTTGAAAGAGTTGGTTGTTATAACATCTTCAAAAATATTCTTGTATAGCTTTTAAGGAAAACCCTACAAGAAACCGAAAATGTAACTATAAGCTATATGTTACAGTACTAAAGGTTTAATTCGTTAGATTGTCGATTTATAAAAATTGTTATAAACTCTATGTTACGTTAACCTCTTATGTTTTTTTGGTAAAATAAAGATTACCTTAAAGTTTTGAAACCCGTAAAATGTCGAAAAACTTTAAATTTCAAACCCTAAACCCTAAGTGGTCGGAATCCCGTCGGAAATTCCCGAGGGATTTCTGATGGATGCCCAAAATTATAAATTGCACTTAGCATTTTTCGACTTCCACCAGTAAGGGGACATGCATTTTTTAACAAGCCGTCAGAATTGACTCGAGATTTCCCGACAGGTCTTTAAAATAAAACCGGGAAGCCCAAATTATTCCCGCGAAAACCAAATTTTTGGTTTATTTGGTTTTGATTTTCCTGACCGGTTTGTCCGTCGGGAATGGGCCTTCTTAACCAGCGCTTCTCCTTCTCCTCTTCTCCCTCTCGATCTAATCGCCTACCTCTCGATCTCGCCGTGAATCTCTGTCCGCCGGAGCTACCCGCCGCCGTTTCGTCCTCGCCGGTAAGCTCTTCCTCTCCCACCTTCTCTCTTCTTTCTCTTCTCCATGGATTGATCTTAATTTGGTTTCGTCTCCTATCCTCTCCTTAGGGTTCGTCTGCTCCGCCGCCGACCTCGTCGCCGCCTTGCTGACCATGTAAGCTCCATCTCTTCCCTTAGATTATGCAATGCTTGGTTAGATATATATGAAATTAGTGTCTAGGGTTAGATTTGATATGAAATTAGTGTGTAGGGTTAGATTTTTTTTTTAGATTAGGATTTTGGTTATGAATTTTGTGTTAGACTAGGATTTTGGTGATGAATTTTGTGTTAGACTAGGATTTTGGTGATGAATTTTTTGTTAGATTAGTATTTTGTTGATGAATTTTGGTTAGATTTGGATTTTGATTGTGATTAATTTGGGTTAGATTAAGAATATACAAAAAACGTTTGAGAAAAAGGTTTTGGATGTATTTAATATTTTTTTGGAATTTTGGATTTGTGTTAAAAAAAACGTTTTGGTATTTCTGTTTTTTTTTTTTAACAATAAAAAAAACGTTAAAGATTTGGAATTTTGATGATTTTATGGATTTCTGTTAAAAAAGGTTTTGGATGTATTTAATATTTTTTTGGAAAATAGGATTTGTGTTAAAAAAACGTTTTGTATGTATTTAATAATTTTTTGGAATTGTTTAAATGAAAATTAGAATCCATTTTTAGCATTTTACATTACATGTGATTTTTTTTAAATGTTATAATATTTGGGCAATTCTGTTATATTTTCTATAATTTGTTTTTTTCAAGATCGGACTATGGAGAATTCAATGATCGTCGCCGCAGTTCGTCTCGATCGACACAACAACAAGGTGGTTCGCCATCGGCTCATATCCTGGAGGCGCACAGTGAAGCTCCTCCTCCGATCATGTCTATCGAGGAGTTAGTCCAACAACCGGGGTGGGAGTTACTCACCAAACTCGATCCGAGACGCCGAGGGAGATCGACGTGGTAAGAAATTTTTTCAACCACGATATTCAATTGATTTTATTTATAAAGTTGATGAAATCTCCTTTTTTGTAGGTTTGGTGAGTCAAACAACGGGATTAGCAAGTCCATTTTGAGGATTTGCATTCGATCCTCGACACACCGTACACGAAGTTCACTGATGTCCCGTCTGATGAAAAAAAATTTTGGTTTAGACAATTTGCAGTAAGTTTTGTAATAAATGTTTTTTCATATTTATATGTTATATTAACAATTATGATAACTTTTTTTCCTTTTTGGTTTTTCTTAGCAAGAGTTTACTTGGCATCCGAACTATAGGACTATCGTGGAAACCGAGTTTCGGAGAGAGGCTTCTACGCAATTCTCCAGAAACATGAACCAGTGGAAGCAAAAGGGGAGGAAGGGGAAAGATAAACCGAAAGGCTTGAATGCCACGGTTTGGGAAGGTTCCAAACCATATTGGCAAAATCCCGATACTGAAAAAATTTCGAAGCGTAATTCAAAAAACCGAAAGAGTCCGCGGTCGGGTAAGAGGATGTACATCCACAACTCCGGTTCGACCAGTTTCGTGAGCCGCAAAGATCAAATGGTAATTATTTTTTTTTCCTTTTCTAATTAATTAATTGATATTATTAATTAATTTTCTTGTTTTTCCAAGACGAGGGAAGCCGGAGGTGTGAGTCCGGAACACCATCAGTTGCTAAAGGCGTGTCACACCAACAAGAAAGCTGGTAAGATCCAGGATGTTCTCATGAATGAAATCTACGAGAAGGTGGAGAAGGGGAAGAACGACTTGCTCCAGTCTCAGGGCGACTCTTCCTCTTCCACCGATTTGACGCGAAAAGAAATCAACCGCTGAACTCTCGAGGTAAGTTTTATTTAGTTTTCATTTAAATTTCTATATTATAATTACTGTTCTAACTCTTTTTTTTTGTATAGGAACTTCCCTTTAAAAAGGGCGTCGCGGTGGTTTGGGCAAAGTCCCGCTTATGGACGAGATGACAACCTCGTGTTATCCCGATTTCTCGGAAGACCTTCTCAAGCAGAACGAAGAGCTCCAAGCGAAAGTAACAGATTTGGAGGCGTCGGAAGCAGAGACGCAAGATCTTGACCCTGACGGATTACATGAAATCAAAGTTCTCGGATTTCCCGGGACTCAGATCTTCGGGATCAGGCAATTCAGGAACCGCATAGTTTTTTTTTTTTGGTATTTCTAAAACAATTTTCTGTAATTTCAAAATATTTAGGATTTAATAATATTTTTTGGTTTTTATTTTTATTTTCGATTTTGAATAATAATTTTAATAATAGTTTATTAATTTTACTAGGAATTAGTAAATTTTAATTACATATTCGTGCGATCGGAAATCCCTCGGGATACGATCGGAAACATTCGGTCGGGATTCAATCGGAAACTTACGGTCGGAATTCGATCGGGAAAGAAGGTGTCGGGATTCTGTCGGGAAAACGATCGGAAAGCGGCTGTCAGAATTCCATCGGGAAGTAGCTGTCGGGATTCTGTCGGGATTTCCAGACCGGCAAAATCTATCGGGATGCCGTCGGAATTTACGGCCCTCGGGAAGCCGTTGGAATTTTCTGAGGAATTCCCGACGGGTTTTAGTTCCCGACAAGATATTTTCGTCGGAAATTCATCGGGATAAGCCGTTTTCGACGGATTCCCGACCGTTTCGACTGTCAGGAATCGAGTGTTTTCTTGTAGTGATAATCTCCGGTTTTGGTCATGAGCATCACACGTTGGTTTGGGAACTCCCGAGACATATGTTCTCGTCCCATACATTTAAAACACGTGATATCTCTAGAACGTATTTGACTAGGGTTAGAAGACTTAATTGTGTCGGCTTTGTTGTCCTTGGACGATTCATGGGACTTGCCTTTGAATCGTGAATCGATTGCAATTGCCTTCCCTTTGTCCACCGGTTTGGTTTGACTTGTGTTCCACGGAACTTGTGTCTTAGGCCAAGAGACGGTAGTCTTTTGCTTGATGTGCTGTTCGGCTTGGATTGCCATATGGAACAGGTCCTTGAAGTCTTGATAGACTTGCCTCTCCACTTTGCGGCTGATCCGTTCTTGTAAGTCGTCGATGAATTGGGCCATGAGGGCTTCTTCATCCTCATGTAGCTCAAGACGGTACCTTATGCGTTCGAACTCTTCGAAGTACTCCTCTACGGTCTTGTTTCCCTGTTTAAAAGCACGAAAACATTGTTGTAAATATCTATGGAAATAGGGGGGAATGTACCTATCTTGCATGATGTCTTTCATGTCGAGCAATGAGTCGATAGGCCGTTGCCTATTCCTCTTACGATCCGCGACGATTCTATCCAACCAAATTAATGCGCTGTCGGTGAGTTGTGCCACGGCTAGGGACACTCTCTTGGGACCAGGATGGTCGTAGTGATCAAAATATGAGCCATACGCTTCTCCCAATCGAGGTAAGCTTCCGGATCGACTTTGCCGGCATAGCTTGGTGCAGACAGCTTGATGTCGTTTGTTTGGGGCTGTCGTAAGGCACGTCGGGGGAGCTCGTCTTCCTCGTCATCATCATCGTATTGTCTCCTACGTCTTTGGTCTTGACCTTGACGTCGGTGTCGATCTGTCTCATGATCACGTCGATGGTAAGGATCGGGCTCACGTTCTCGTTGGCGGTTGTGATTCACCACTCGGTGTTTCTGGATCGGTTGCCCTTGTAGGGTCATGGTTGTTGTTTCCACCGGATGTGGATGGGTCATGATCGAGTGGATTCCCTCGAGGTGGTGGTGGTGATGGCGGCGCTGGTGTCTGCCGTTCCAAACGAGTAAGCCTCTCCGTGAACGTTGCAAACTGTGCGTGTAGGCTGAGCAGCATGTTTGATAGTGACTCACGTTCGGTAGGTTCAACTTCTCCATCTGTAGAAGACATGATGAACAACAAGTATCAAAATTCTTTGAAATAAAATCGATAACACAAAAATCGTAAATAAGAAATGATGAACAATATGAAATAACAATTTTTTTTTTAACTTAAATGAATTCGAATTAATTCAACAAATATTTTTATGGTTTTCTGGGTTTACGAATGCAATAAAACAAGAACAATAATAATTTTTTTTTATTTTTAAAACGATGCAAATAAATACAACTAAATTTTTATGGGTTTTCCTAACGAAGAATTGAAACAGAATGAACTATGAAATGAAATGAAATTGCGGAATTAAAATAGACTAGAACTGAAAGATAAAACTTGGGATTTGAGGAACTTTCGGCTCTGATACCAAAATGATACAAGATCGGCACGAGAGTGAACGTTGCACAAATTCGAGGGGCAGATTCAATCGGCGAGATACTCAGCCAGTTGGAACCAAGGACGAACGGGCACGAACGGTGGGGTGGGGTGAACCACTTGTGATGTGAAAGTCACAAGATAAATCACGCTTGAGATTCTTGGAGGCCTGGTCTCGACAAGAACACAAGAAACGACGGTAAGCGCAAAAGCTTTTTGTCAAAGAACTTAGAAAGAAACTTCTCGTTTTATTGATAGGAAAATTGTGTGTCTAATACAATGCTGCAGGTGAGCTTTATATAGAGCTCATCAGCTATGACTTTCTAGGGTCGGGCATTAAATGCCAAATTCAAACGAAAATACAAAAGAGGAAAAATCACAAAAATTACAAGAGAAATTCTAGCTAAAACTCAAAGATAAAAAATCCCTAATTTCTAGCTAAATTAAAGCTGCAAAAGAAACTAGGAGAAAATCACATTAGTTTAAATCAAATTAAAAACTTACCTTGTTTACCTTTGGTCAAACGCGGGTGAAGCCATTTAAGGGAAGTATGACCGCGTTTTTGACTTGGGCGAATCCTCCTTATGCTGCACTGTTTTGGTGATCCTCACAAGAGATGATCAAGTGGATTTGGGCCTTTGTTGAGAAAAGAAGCCATGTTTCTTCCTTTGTAGCGAATGGGCCGGAATATAGGCTTTGTGAAGTGACATCCAGCGGGCTTGATCTAGGCGTGTTTGGGCTCGACAAAGTTGTTCCTTATGGACCTTTGGTTGATGAAAATAGCCTTTCCCAATGGATTCTGGATTATTATTTAGGCCGAGAAGTGGCTCGTCCATGGGCTTGTCTTGTTCCACTTGAGTAAGCTGGAAAGTGGCTCCACCAAAGTGATTATCTTGGTCACTTGTTCGGTAGAAACGGTCTCCCTTAGTAGAGATTCCATCGTTTGGTCCTTGCTCCGTTTCAACCTCGCCACAGGCTTCCTTATAGCCGGGAAGCAACTTGAGCAGCCTGTCTTGGTCGGGTCGTTGCTCCTTCTGGTTTTGGCTCGTGACTCCTTCGGCAAACATGTTGAACTTGTGCTGGAGTAGTCTTGCACGGTTCCTTGTGATTGCTCCTTGAGGAATGATCGGCACTTGCTCCGGTTCGGGTTGGTTTTGGTCCGCTTATGTCAGGTCCGTTGGGATGTCCTCATCACTTTGTGACATCAAAGAATGGGGCATCCTGGAAAGAAAGCATTATCTTCAGTTGAGATTTTGATGGTTTTGTGACATTTGCATTCAAGCGAAACATAGTCGTGATTCTTTTTTTGGTAGTTCTAATAAAGCTACAAATTGTTTTTCTTTAATACACTGTGGTGTTTGGGACCCCTACCATACACCATCTTCTTCTTGAGCTCATTATTTTTTTTATCATTGTCGATGATCACTCTCGGGCTGTGTGGACTCATCTCTTACTTGCGAAAAGTAAGGTAACTTCCGTCTGAAAGAATTTTTGTGCAATGACAGAACGCTAATTTGGGACGAAAGTGCAAACAGTTCGAAGCGATAATGGCACATAATTTATGTGTCTAAGCATTATTTCGCTGTGCATGGAAACTCTCACTAGACCTCTTGCGTTGGGACCCCTTAGCAAAATCGCCGTGCTGAACGTAAGCATCGCCATATCTTCAACATGGCTCGTGCTCTTCTCTTTCAAGGACATCTACCTATAAATTTTTGGGAAGAGAGTATTCTTACCGCTGCCTACCTCATAAATCAAACGCTTACTCCTCTCCTAAATGGAAAATCTCCTTATCAAATTCTTTACAAATCACTTCCGCTATACTCTCATCTTCAAGTTTTGGGGAGTCTTTGTTTCGCTAAATGTCAAACAGCTACAATAGAAAAGTTTGAACCTCGAAGTAGATGGTGCATATTTATTGGTTATCCTCTCGGTCAAAAGGGTTGGTATGTTTTCGAATTGAAGACAAAGGAGTTTTTCGTTTCTCGGGATATCATATTTCACGAGACATCTTTTCCGTTTGCGTGTCCATATCCGTCTGCTCCATCTCCAATTCTCACACCTCTTTCTCCATCGCCACATTGAATTAATTGATGATTATGAGGACATTCCATCAACTAGCATCATCGAAAACAGGGGGAGTAACGAGGAAGAATTTGTCACTCCTTCTCCCGATCTGGAAATTACTCAAACTTCTGTTCCACCTGATGTCGTCGAGAACATCACACCAAAATCATCACTCGTGAATGAGCCGGAGCAACTGGGCCGAGGTATGCGTCCAAAGTTTCCTTCCACACGCCTTGCTCCATTCGTCACTTACTCTGCTCAATGCGATATAAACCATTTTCTCGACCGACTCGGCTTCTTCAGGTACATACCTTCATTCGATTGCAAATTTTGTCTCTTGTGATCGTTTTTCAGATAAGCATGCCGCATTCTTGGCTGCCATCACTCTCGGCGTTGAACCTACTCATTACAAGATGTTGTGCAACACAAAGTCTGGCATGAAGGAATGCAGACCGAATATAATGCTCTTGAGGAAAACAAGACGTTTTCTTTCAATAAACTTCCTCCGGGAAAGAAAGCTCTTGCATCCAAATGGGTACATCGCATAAAGTATATGGCTGATGGATCCATTAAAAAACATAATGCTCATTTGGTTATGATGGGAAATCATCAAGAAAAAGGCATCAATTATGACCAAACGTTTGCGCCAGTAGTAAAGATGATTACGATTCACATATTACTAAAGGTTGCATACGTACAAAATTGGGAACTCCATCAAATGGATGTTCATAATGTGTTTCTTCACGGTGATATAGAAGAAGAAGTTTATATGAAACCACTTTCGGGGTTCGCACCATCCGACTCTTCTCTTGTTTGCAAATTGTATAAGTCCCTATATGGCCTACGCCAAGCACCTCGTTGCTGGTTCTCTAAACTCTCCAAAGCATTGCTCGCCTATGGTTTTCTTCAATGCAGAAAAGACTACTCTCTTTTCACACGTGTTTGAGGCTCCACAGTTCTTCACATTCTCATTTATGTTGATGATTTGGTCATCCTTGGTAACGATTCGGAGGACATTACTCAGTTCAAGGCCTATCCTAATACATGTTTGCGTATGCAAGATTTGGGAGGTCTTAAATATTTTTTAGGAATCGAGGTGGCTCGAAGCGCCGAATGCATCTATCTCTCACAACGTAATTATTGTCTCGACATCATCAACGAGTGTGGAATTTTGGGGTCACGTCCAGTTGACACACAGATGGAACAAAATCACCGTCTTGCTCTTGATCATGGAATATTGTATGCACATCCGTCGCGTACAAACGTCTCGTTGGTCGACTGGTTTATCTGGCTCTCACTCATCTAGAACTATTGAAACAACCGCACCAATTTTTTTTTTTTTTTTTTTCTGCGAATAATCATTAAAATCCCATAAATAATAATAATTAAACCTCACAAATTAATTCCCGGTTCAAGATTAAAAATCCGAATAACCATGATCATAAATTATTAAATAAAATCACCAAATAAACGACAAGTTTAGATCACCCCCTCTTCCTCGCCCTGATCCCACGGTCACACTTTTTCTTTTCCTGCATCAATTAAAACATAAGAGATGCATAAGTATTTCGATAAATACTTAGTGAGACAATCCTCCCATCTACAGGCTAACAAATAATTAAGATAATTAATATAGATTATCACGAAAATACCGAATAAATCAAACATCTCATGAAACACTCGATCTAGACCCCCAGAGATCGTAAACGGCCTATAATCACGAAATCACATCAATTATCAAAATTATTTAATTACGCCTATGGTCCTGCACTCACCTTATTCCCGCACAGAAAGTTTCACGAGAAAATTCAGCAATTTTCTAGAACTCCCCGGGATGAATAACCTTCTATTAATCCACCTAAAAATAAAAATAATAAAATAATCAAAAACACAATTTCAATTAATCTAACTACATGACTTAATCACAATAAGTCATCGTCTTCCTCCTAGCGACAACAACTCGCCTTCCTCTTCCATTCGTCGGCGCCTTCGCAGACCGAGCCTCGCGTGGTCACCGACTCGCCACCGCCGTAGCTTGCTCCTCACCACCGCTGTAGCTTGCTCCTCAGTCCCACGGCGCGACTCTCAGCTGCCGTCGTCTTCTCCGGTGAGTCCGTAACCACCAAAACCAACGCCACAACATCTCCGATCGAAAACTACCTACCACTACTGAAACAAGGGCTTACCAAGATGATGATGATGATGGTGATGGTTTACTCGCACGGCACTCCCGCACCTAGCTCCGCCGCTCACCCTCCTCACACGGTCTCTTCCTTTCTCCAAATCACCACACAACTCTCAAGTCAAGCTTCTACACACGATCTCTCTCTCTCGATCAAGGGAGGCGTGAGGTTATAGGGACGTCGCGTAGGGTTTTAAAGAAACCATGAGAATTGCGCTTAAGCCCTCCAACTTTACGGTCTTCCTATAACTGCCCCACAACTTTTAATTCGATAAGAATTGTCCATCCGAACAATTTTCCAATTGATCAATTTAACCCCTAATTCTGCGAATTCTCAATTGGCCCCAAACTTCCAAAATTATCAATTAAACCCAACCGGAAAATTGATTTACACGGATTTAATCCCCCAACTTTTAATTAATCAATTTCAACCCCAAAATTGAATTTGGGATGTTACAATTCTCCCCCACTAACATAGATTCGTCCCCGAATCTAACACACCGCCAACCCGTGGCCAACCCCGCTATCCACACTCCACTAACAACGGTATCACGGCTCAATGCCATAGTGCCAAAGTTTCCTACTCGGTTTGGCCAACCACTCCAACACCCGGGAGTATAACGACTTCACGACCCAACACCATGGATCGATCCATCTAACGCATAGAGAGCCAGACAACGGCAATCTCTCTAGTGACCTGTCTCACAAATCAGGAATCATGTCGAAACCCAACCGGCCAGGTACACTCGGCAGTGACTCACCAGTGCACTCCGATGCCGCTATATGGGGCCACCACCCCGTCTGCCAAACCAATCTGGAACTATCAGCCCTATGCGGCTACTAAACACCTAGTATCCGCACCACCGCTATCGGACCACTACCACTAGTAGCCCGCCAACCTGTCTACTAATCCCCTAGTAAACACACCACTCAACATATTCAATGCAAACACCTTTTTATTGAATAATCAAAAGCTCCAAAGTACATCGATTAATTATAACACTATAAAATCAACGAGTACAACAACGCAATAACTCCCAAAACCCCAACACCATGGTTACAACGATATGGAAACACCCAGCCAACCTTCCAGTTTGCCGAACCACTTGGGAAACTTGCGCTTCAACTTCGCTTTCGGCTCCCAAGTCACCTCCTCGGCTCCATTGCAGTCCCACAACACCTGCATCTCCGGAACCTTCTTCCTCCTGATCGCTCTCACCCGACGATCTAGGACTCTCAGAGGCCTCGCCTCCACCACCATGCTCGGTGTCAAATCTGATGGCACCCCCGTGACCACCTGATCATCCTTATGCAGACATTTCTTCAGCATCGACACATGAAACACCTTGTGAAATGCCTGCATAGACTCCGGCAACTCTAGCCGATAAGCCACCGGTCCGACCCGCTCCAGCACCCTGACGGGACCCATATATCGCGGACTCAACTTAGTCTCGGAAATGGACCTGTTCGGACCCCTCAACATGGCCATCTTCAGATAGACCAAATCGCCAACCGCGAACTCCAGCTCCTTCCTACGCCGATCTGCGTAGCTTTTCTGACGATCCTGAGCTTCCTTCATGTTCAACTTCACAATCCGGACCTTCTCAGTCGTCTCCTGCACAAAGTCAGCCCCCAACAAGCTCCTCTCCCCCACTTGTGTCCAACACAACGGGGTCCTGCAAGGCCTACCATACAACGCCTTAAATGGTGCCATGCCGATACTAGCTTGGTAGCTGTTATTGAACGCAAACTCCACTAGATTCAGATGATCCACCCAATGTCCACCCCAATCCAACACACACATCCTCAACAGATCCTCCAACGTCTGGATAGTCCTCTCCGACTGCCCATCGGTCTGGGGATGATAAGTTGTACTCATGTGTACCTTAGTGCCCATCTCCTTCTGGAAAGCACCCCAGAACAACGAGGAGAACTTCAGATCTCGATCCGACACTATACTCACCGGTAACCCATGCAGCTTCACAATCTCCCTGACGTACCTCTTGGCCAACACTTCCGCACCGTCGGTCTTCTTTATGGCCAAGAAGTGCGCAGATTTGGTCTACCTATCGACGATGACCCAAATAGCGTCCTTGGTTTGCGAAACCGGCAGACCCACCACGAAATCCATGGTGATCATGTCCCACTTCCACTCCGGAATGGGTAAACTCCTCAACAACCCGCTCGGAACCTGATGCTCAGCCTTCACCAACTGACAGGTATCACACCCCGCAACCCAGCTGGCAACGTCCTTCTTCATCCCTACCCACTGGTAATACCGTTTGAGGTCACGGTACATCTTGGTAGCTCCTGGATGAATAGTGAAACGGCTCTGATGTGCTTCCCTCAGCATTTCCTGCCTCAGCACTTCGTCCTTCGGTACACACACCCTGCCCCTCAAAAGAATAGTTCCATTGCTGGAGAACTCATACTCAGACCGCTCTGCCCTGGCAGCCTGCATTAATTCCGCATCCAACTGCTGTGCCATCCGCACCCTAGTCAGAATATCCGCCTGATCCACCGCCTCTAAACCCAACGGCTCAGACTCCTCAGACACAGCACACAGTCTCAGGGCACTCACCATGCCTACCAACGCCTCTGTATCCCGCTCAGTGTCTGAAATAACCCGCTTCCTGCTCAAAGCATCAGCTACAAGATTCGCTTTACCGGGATGGTAAGCTATCTCCAGGTCATAATCCGCAACAAGCTCCATCCATCGCCTCTGTCGCAGATTCAGCTCGGGCTGGGTAAAGATGTACTTCAGACTTTTGTGGTCTGTGAACACCTGAACCTTACCGCCATATAGATAAGACCTCCAGATCTTCAATGCAAACACCACTGCCGCCATCTCAAGATCGTGAGTAGGATAATTGCATTCATGTTTCCTCAACTGCCTGGAAGCATATGCAATCACCTTACCCTGCTGCATCAACACACAACTGAGCCCCAGCCTGGACGCGTCTGTGAACACAACATATGGCTCATCCTGCTTAGGCAAGGCCAACACCGGAGTACTCACCAGCATCTCCTTGAGCTTCACAAAGCTCTCCTCACACTGATCCGACCACACAAAAGGAACGTCCTTCTCGGTCAACTTGGTCATGGCCTGCGCCATACTAGTAAACCCCTTGACGAACCTCCTGTAATAACGTGCCAGACCCAGAAAACTGCGAATCTCCGACGCATTCTTCGGTCTCGGCCACTCCTCAATCGAGCGAATCTTCTCCGGATCCACTGAAACACCACGATCAGATACCACGTGCCCCAGAAATCCGATCTCCCGCTGCCAGAAGCTACACTTGCTCAGCTTGGCGAACAACTCTTGTTCCCGTAGCTTCTCGAGAACTTTCCTCAGGTGAACCCTGTGCTCCTCAGGACTCTTCGAATAAACTAGAATGTCGTCGATGAAAATGATGACGAACTCATCCAGATACTCCTGGAACACGCCGTTCATCAACCTCATAAAAGCAGCCGGTGCATTCGTCAACCCAAACGGCATCACCACAAACTCGTAGTGCCCGTATCTCGTCCTGAAAGCCGTCTTCCTGATGTCAGACTCAGCTATCGGGATCTGATGATAACCCGACGCCAAATCGATCTTAGAGAACCACGAAGCACCCTGCAACTGATCTAGCAACTCATCGATCCTCGGTAATGGATACTTGTTCTTCACAGTAACCCGGTTCAGCCCCCGATAATCAATGCACAACCGGAAGCTCCCATCCTTCTTCTTGACGAACAGTACCGGTGCACCCCACGGAGAACGGCTCGGTCTAATGAAACCCTTTTCCAACAACTCCTCTAACTGCTTCTTAAGCTCAGCCATCTCCGCTGGAGCCATCCTGTAAGGAGCCTTAGACAACGGCGTCGTCCCCGGCTCTAACTCAATGGTAAAAGGATCCGACCTGGATGGTGGTAACCCGCTCAACGGCTGGAACACATCCTCGAACTCCCAAACCACCTCAATATCTCGCACCGCTGACTCCCCAATCTCCCCAGGCATCGAAATGGTTGCCAGATAGGCCTCACAACCCTGCTCGATCATACGCTCCGCCTGAACCGCAGAAACGACGATACCTCCCGGAACCGGTCTCACCCCCTGATAAACCAGTCTTCTGCTAGCATGCTCGAAAACCACACGACCCCGGTGACAATCCAAATGAGCTTTGAACTTTCCCAACCAGTCCATACCCAAAATGATGTCATAGAGTTCCACTGGACACACTATCAAATCCGCTGGCATCAGCTCTCCGGCGATAAGAATGTCGACACACTCCACGCAGCCTTGAGTCCTCAACAAACAACCCCCAACAACTCTCACCACACCCGAGTGGTCCCCCGACACCTCTTGGATACCGCTCCCCGACACCCAACTCGGTGTAGCAAAACTGTGAGACGCTCCGGAGTCGAACAACACATGTGACTCTACCCCAGCCACATTAAGGGTCCCTAAGCACAAAAAGGATTTAAGGCAAACAGCAAACACCAATTACAGAGCGAGTAACTGAAATTAACAATCAAACAAGAACATAATTAAGGAAGCTAACCAGTAATCGGTCTGCTGCCGCTCGCCTCGCCTGACTCCGCGCCTATGGTGAACACCCTCGGTGCTACTGTGGCCCGCTTCGGAGGCGGTGCCTCGATCCTCACAAATGGTTGAGCCAACTTCGGACAATCCTTCTTGATGTGACCGGGTTCCTTGCAATGGAAGCACACTTGTCCCCCTTGAGAACAATCCGCCACGCGATGTCCATAGGCTCCACACCCGAAACAACGTGGTCCAGAACCCGCTGCCTTGGAAGTATCCTCCCACCTCCTCTTCTGGCCCTGCTGCTGACCAGACTTACCGCCCTTGCTTGGAGCCACACCCTGACTCTGTGGCCGCCGCGGAACCTCTGGTACTGCAGCCTTCAAACTAGCCTCCTGCCTCATCCCCTCCTCAAGCTGCGCTGCACACTCCACCAGTTCGGACACCGACTCGAACTTGTGGACTATGCACCGGTTCCTGAGATCAATACGAATACCTCGCATGAAAGCACAAATCAACTCATACTCGGTATTTGCACCCCGACCAGCAAACCGCTTCAGCCGGTTAAACTCGGCCTCGTACTCCCGAACCGAACGACTCCCCTGTGACAAGTACAGAAACTCCCCCTGTAACCTGTCCCGAGCCTCCCGCGGAAAATTCTTGAGATCGAACTCCCTCCGGAACTCGTCCCAAGACCACACTACTCCCGCCCTCCTCGCAGCAACACCCTGCCACCACTCATGTGCATCTCCCTCCAGATAATGCACCGCCAAGTCAACCCTATACTCCTCAGGGCATCTGATCGACTGGAAGTTCCTCTCCAACCTGGACCTCCACTCATCAGACTCAATCGGTCGAGCACCACCACTGAAAAACTTGGTGCCCAACCTCTGCATATGCTCCATCACCCTAAGGTATGACGGAACCACTGGCTCGGCCTCAGCAACCACTCCCGGAACCCCCGGAGCAACAACACCCGGCATCGCAGCAACCCCCTGTGGTGCCACTGGAGCTGGAGCCGGTACCACACCAGGTAACCTCTCCAAGAGCTGGGCCAACATGCCCAAAACAGCCCCCATTGGGTTCGGGTTTGGGTCCGCACCCGCCTGAGCACCACCCGGTGCCGGCATCGCACCATGCACGGCCGCTGGCTCAGACTGACCTTCCCCCTCGGCGTGCTCATACGCCCCCTGCTCCACCGTGACACTCTGCGTCACATTCACAGCTGCTCTGCCACCTCTACCGCCTCTGCCGCCACGGCCCGCTCTGCCGCCACGACCACGGCCGCCACGACCACCACGACCTCTGAGACCTTGCCCAACGTTATCAGAATCAACCATCTGCAATAACAACTTGTTACTAATTGACAACAGCAATAGTAAAACAAACACGAGTCTTACCGTGGAATCTCATTGAAGGCTCGAAGAGGATGATCTAGAACTTCAAGCTCANATGGAAAATCTCCTTATCAAATTCTTTACAAATCACTTCCGCTATACTCTCATCTTCAAGTTTTTGGGAGTCTTTGTTTCGCTAAATGTCAAACAGCTACAATAGAAAAGTTTGAACCTCGAAGTAGATGGTGCATATTTATTGGTTATCCTCTCGGTCAAAAGGGTTGGTATGTTTTCGAATTGAAGACAAAGGAGTTTTTCGTTTCTCGGGATATCATATTTCACGAGACATCTTTTCCGTTTGCGTGTCCATATCCGTCTGCTCCATCTCCAATTCTCACACCTCTTTCTCCATCGCCACATTGAATTAATTGATGATTATGAGGACATTCCATCAACTAGCATCATCGAAAACAGGGGGAGTAACGAGGAAGAATTTGTCACTCCTTCTCCCGATCTGGAAATTACTCAAACTTCTGTTCCACCTGATGTCGTCGAGAACATCACACCAAAATCATCACTCGTGAATGAGCCGGAGCAACTGGGCCGAGGTATGCGTCCAAAGTTTCCTTCCACACGCCTTGCTCCATTCGTCACTTACTCTGCTCAATGCGATATAAACCATTTTCTCGACCGACTCGGCTTCTTCAGGTACATACCTTCATTCGATTGCAAATTTTGTCTCTTGTGATCGTTTTTCAGATAAGCATGCCGCATTCTTGGCTGCCATCACTCTCGGCGTTGAACCTACTCGTTACAAGATGTTGTGCAACACAAAGTCTGGCATGAAGGAATGCAGACCGAATATAATGCTCTTGAGGAAAACAAGATGTTTTCTTTCAATAAACTTCCTCCGGGAAAGAAAGCTCTTGCATCCAAATGGGTACATCGCATAAAGTATATGGCTGATGGATCCATTAAAAAACATAAAGCTCATTTGGTTATGATGGGAAATCATCAAGAAAAAGGCATCAATTATGACCAAACGTTTGCGCCAGTAGTAAAGATGATTACGATTTGCATATTACTAAAGGTTGCATCCGTAAAAAATTGGGAACTCCATCAAATGGATGTTCATAATGTGTTTCTTCACGGTGATATAGAAGAAGAAGTTTATATGAAACCACTTTTGGGGTTCGCACCATCCGACTCTTCTCTTGTTTGCAAATTGTATAAGTCCCTATATGGCCTACGCCAAGCACCTCGTTGCTGGTTCTCTAAACTCTCCAAAGCATTGTTCGCCTATGGTTTTCTTCAATGCAGAAAAGACTACTCTCTTTTCACACGTGTTTGAGGCTCCACAGATCTTCACATTCTCATTTATGTTGATGATTTGGTCATCCTTGGTAACGATTCGGAGGTCATTACTCAGTTCAAGGCCTATCCTAATACATGTTTGCGTATGCAAGATTTGGGAGGTCTTAAATATTTTTTAGGAATCGAGGTGCCTCGAAGCGCCGAATGCATCTATCTCTCACAACGTAATTATTGTCTCGACATCATCAACGAGTGTGGAATTTTGGGGTCACGTCCAGTTGACACACAGATGGAACAAAATCACCGTCTCGCTCTTGACCATGGAATATTGTATGCACATCCGTCGCGTACAAACGTCTCGTCGGTCGACTGGTTTATCTGGCTCTCACTCGTCTAGAACTATGTTACTTCGTTCACATTCTTGCCCAGTTCATGCAGGCTCCTCGACAAGCTCATTGGGACACTGCATTGCGAGTCTTTCGGTATCTTAAAGGCTGTCCCGGTCAAGGCGTGTTACTCTCATCTAAATCAAATCTTCATATTACTCCCTTTAGAGACTCGGATTGGGCATCATGTCCTCTTACACGAAGCTCTCTCGGCAGCTATGTAGTACTCCTTAGCGACTCACCGGTTTCTTGGAAAACAAAGAAGAAAGACCGCGTGTCTCGATCCTCAGCAGAAGCAGGATATCGATCCATGGCTCTTGCTGTTCAACAACTCTTATGGATCAAGGAACTCCTCTTATCTCTCGAGATTCAACATACGGGTCCCATGACGCTTGTTTGTGATAGTAAATCCGCTCTGCATATCGTGGCAAACCCAATATTCTATAAACGTACAAAGCACATCAAAAACGATTGTCATTTCATACGAGATGAAATCACAACAGGAAATATTGTCACCACTCATGTTGGTACAATAGAGAAATTGGCGGATCTTCTCACTAAAGCATTTGGAAGACAACAATTCAGGTATCTACTCGGTAAGATGGACGTTTGTGACCTCCACGCTCAATCTTGAGGGAGAATATTAGGATATATTCCATATATCTCTAGTCTTTATCTAGGCAATATTGTATTTCCTTATTTCTGATATCTTAGGGGTGTGACCTAAAACCTTTGTAGTTTGTAATATATATTCTCCTCCTTCGTTCAATAAACATCAAGCAATTCTCCTCACTTTGACATTTACCGTTCATGTTTTTTTTTTTACCGTCTGAAATTTTTATTCTAAATTAGGAGAATAATTACAAGAACAATTTTTCAACTCACAAACTATCCGTTCCACAGGAATCCATGTAGACTATGACCACAACGAACAACTTTACTTGTACCACGCTGAAGATTTCATGTAAGTTTGCATCCATTAACATGCAGAAATTGCATCTTCTGGGAATCGAACCTCAGACGTCATGGTGTAGAAGCATTAATTAACATTTGGTCAACCACTAGACTAAAGGGGCTTCCACAAACAGTTCATGTTTTACTTTTTTTTTTATCAACGTAACCATACAAGAAAACACAGTTTTTGAGACCACCTTTTGTGCTTCTTTTTTTGGTTGCAAAAATCTGGGACGGAAGTGAGACCAATTTGCGACTCTTTTGCGACCGTTCGTAATGCAGAGGCAAAAGAGTCACAAATTAACGACAAAATTTAATAGTCAGAAAAGAGTCGCTTATTTGCGACTATTTAATAAATGTAGTCCCAAATTTGCGACGGATAAATGTAGTCGCAAAAGTAGTCCCACATTTGCGACTGATAAATGTAGTCGCAAAAGTAGTCCCAAATTTGCGACGAATTTGCAACCGAATATTGTAGAAAATTTTGGTCGGTAAAAGTTGGCAGAAAACGTGGAAAATATGAAATAAGTTGGTATACCAAACTTTTGTGACTGTTTTTTTAGAGTAGCAAAAGAGTCACAAAATTTTGCACTATAAATAACACACATCCCTCTCTCCACATTTGCATTCAACGAAAAACAAAATAAAAAAATTGAGTGAGTCAAGAAAAAAAATTCGATTGAGTAAAAAAAAACAAAAGAATAAAATCGAGTGAGTCAAAAAAACAAAACCAATGTAGAATTCATCACGAGAGTGAATGTATAATAGAATCCACACACAAATCATATCTCCAGTGAATTCTTGGCGGGGGTGGATCAGTTCATGTATTAAATGTCAAAATTCCAAAATTCCAAACCAAAGTAGTGGAGGTAGGTTTCACTGTCCTTGTATTAAATGTCAAAATTCCAAATTTTTGTAAGGAAGTACAATTTCGAGGCATTTGCATAGTAGAAGATTTATGCCAGGATATTATGTATGGTGTGAACATGGTGAAGATTATGATGTGGTTGAGGGAGGAACGAATAATCATTATGCTAATGTAGATTATACTAGTGGTAATCATCAATCCCTAACATATGATGGGGGGGGGAATGTATATGCTGGGATGGTGAATGATGCATTTCATGGTGTTACGCCATTTAATCATCATGAACATGAAAGTGGATATGATCATGTTCATGAAGAACCTACCCAATAGGCAAAACGGTTTTACGACATGTTAGATGCTGCAAATACTTCACTTTATGATGGTTGTCGTGAAGGTCATTCGAAGTTATCTTTGGCTGCTCGGTTCATAACATTAAGGCAGACCATAATATGGTTGAAAGCTGCATGGACTCATGGTCTGAATTATTTATGGAGTATTTACCATAGGGTAATCAAGCACCTAGTTCGTACTACGAGACAGAAACATTGATGCGAAAGCTAGGATTGCCGTACCATACATTTGATGTATGTATAGATAATTGTATGCTCTTCTGGAAAGAAGATGAGAAGTTGGAGCATTGCAAGTTCTGTGCAAAACCAAGGTATAAGTCTAGTGAGGGACAAACTAAAATCCCGTTTAGTCGTATGTGGTATTTACCTATCACTAACATATTGAAGAGAATGTACCAATCAGAGAAGACTGCATCATCGATGAGATGGCATGCTGAGCATGATTCAAAAGACGGAGTAATGTGTCATCCATCTGATGCGGCAGAGTGAAAGAATTTCCAACATTTGCATCCTACGTTCGCAGAAGAAACGCAAAACGTATATCTTGGGTTATGTACTAACGGTTTTAATCCTTTTGGTATGTCGAAAAATCACTCGTTGTGGCCTGTGATCATGACTCCATACAACTTACCCCCAGATATGTGCACAAATACTGATTATTTGTTTCTTACGACATTGAATTCGGGACCAAATCATCCACGAGCCAGTCTTGATGTTTTCCTCCAACCACTAATCGACGAGTTAAAGGAATTATGGTATAACGGAGTTGAGGCATATGATGTGTCATTAGATCAAAATTTCAACTTGAAAGATGTTCTTTTGTGGACTATAAGCAATTTTCCAGCATATGGTATGTTGTCGGGATGGATGACACATGGAAGACTATCATGTCCTATTTGTATGGATGATACAAATGCTTTTTATCTTCCGGCTGGTAGGAAGACATGTTGGTTTGGCAGTCACAGAATATTTCTTCCTGTAAGTCATTCATTACGGAAGAATAAAATAAACTTTTTCAAGGGAAAGCACGCATTTAACGACTACCCACCACAATCTTTAACTGGCGAACAAGTTTTATTTGAGCGTATAAGGTATGCAGAACCACCCAAAACATATGAATGCGGTGGAAATGGTCATGAAAATAAATTGGACGGCTATGGAGAGTGGCATAATTGGCATAAAGAAAGCATAACTTGGGAGCTACCGTACTAGAACGATATGACGCTACGACACAATCTTGATGTGATGCATATCGAGAAGAATTTTTTCGATAACATCATGTATACTGTTATGAATGTTAAAGACATATCAAAAGACACAGTAAAGTCAAGATTAGATATTGCAAAATTTTGTTCTCGAAAAGATTTGCATGTAGATGATCGAGGGAGAGCTCCATTTCCTATTTGGCGATTGATTTCAAAAGCGAAAGAAAGCTTACTACAATGGGTCAAACATGAGGTTAGATTCCCTGATGGCTATGTGGCAGATTTAGCTAGTTGTACAGACATCAACGGTGGAAAGCTCTCGGGAATGAAAAGACACGACAGTCATGTATTTATGGAACGATTGCTTCTGTTTGTCTTTGCAGAACTTCTACCGCGTAACGTGCACCTTGCATTATCA